>JANAVB010043419.1:15876149-16017568 GCA_029216955.1 Iris pallida
GATAAAGAATTGAGCTTGCAAAAACTAGGCTACATTAGCATCATTAGTCTAAATAGTAAAAATATAGGCACGTGAGATTAAGATTGAAATAAAGTAGAATTAGTTCAAACTCCTTAAGACTCTAAGTTATATCCTATGTTGGTCTCTATACAGTCATTCTATAGTCTTCTTGTCCAAGTCCTTGGTTGGCTAATTGGGTTAGGGTCCTCTAAATTCTAGAGTCTAAGTAAACTTGAGAATATAAGTTACAAGGACAAAGGGATTGCTAGGCCACAAGGCATTCTACCCAACTTAAAATAATTAACCTAATGGTGTTTTGGGACAAAAAAAAATATGTCTAACTAGTAGGGATCACCTTTCTAACCTTTAGCAAGCACAAAGGGAAGATAAAATCATGATAGAAGGAATCAAGCAAGATACAAATCAATGAGTTAAACAGTAGACAAAATCTAGGAAAAAGGTCAAGTATGTGGATGAGATCCTAGACTTCTAATCCTATTCGCAGGCTTGCTTGGTACGATAAAGTAACCAAACAATTTATCTCGACCTGCATGGGCCACCACAAAAATATATAACGCTCCAGTCCCAAAATACGTAGGACTAGGAACGTAGACATGCCAGCCGTATAGTATATATACGTAAGCTGTAAAATGTAGTAGAACCATGACTAATCTTATCTACACAAAATAAATGAATAAAAGATATCATATAATGATAATGAATTATCTTGATACAATATGTTGGGCGGAGACAAATCCACTACCAACAATGAAAAGAAATACATGATATACAAAAGAATGATTTTGGCGAGCGAAGCGAAGACGACCCAAGTGCAATCATCCTCGAAGAAATAGCGATGATCACGGCTAGAGCTAGAATACCTGCGAAAGACAAGAGCACACACCTGGCGAGATAACCAGGTCCTCAGAGGGACGTAACAAGACACATAATACCATACTAATATAACTGAATATAAATTGCTCAAATAAATAAGTCAATTGGATTGTAACATGGTCCAATACACACCTATTGAACTAGCTTACCATCCCCCCAACCAAACAAGGACAGGAGATGGTAAACTAATTCACGATGACGTATCTTTCCATGCTATGAATCCAATATGGTATCCGGACCCCAACAAGGTTCAATACCTTCTCATCGAAGTAGTAAGCCACACCTACAACAAAATAAGGACAAGATGTGGCGAACTAATCCGTGACAAGTTATTGTTCCAAGCCACAGTCAGATACAAGTATCCAAACCAAAAGTACTCATACCTAACGGATAAGTGCCTAACCGTTCTAAGTGAAATGTTGTTAAGAACAATCCTTCTTACGCATGGGCCCTGGCTAAAATATGATCGGCATAGTCCCCCCTTGGGGCACCAGAGGCCCAATCAATAAGAGCATAACGTTCCGCAGAACGCCAGTGGCCGTCAGTAATAATGGGTCATCAACCCCGTATCTCCAGCGGAGCTTTCGAGTCACAAGAGAAAGTGCATCGAAGCCCATATGCTAAGGAATTATCCATCCCGTCCAGCGCCTACTATGTTTATCCACAACAGTAAACCTCTATAACTGCTAAGTCAAACTAGTATACAATTCTATTAGCGATTAATCCTATCGCATGGCTTGCACGTACTGGTGGCCAGCCAATCACGCACGTCCGTGTTCTACATGCGACACAACTTCGTGGAACAATGTGTCAAGGCCAATAAATGCAACACACAAGGTGGTCCCTTAAATCTAGGTTTAATGTATAAGAAAATAATACATAGCAGGAATTATAACTGAACAGTAAGATCTAACAAGTTATGCCATGTATTACAGTTTATTTTGCATAAAGAAAATAATGAATAATGCATGAAATATGAGCTAAAATAAATAAACAACAAATGGCAAGGTATCTTTCCTGGTAGGATGTCTGGTGTGCTGCGATGATCAAGGTGGCACGAACTACGACTTCGGGTAATGACTACACAAGGTGACCTCTGATGGTGGCACGGACAGTTCCATTGGGTCCAGGATGGTCGAATTAGCTAGGGACGCTAGGACGTATAGAATTGACGAGGGGATGAGATTAGTCACGGACATGATGAAAATCGAAGGTATTGGATTTAGATAATACGTATACTATTTTTGGAAAAATATTAACTCTACTCGAAAATATATACATTTTTATAAGTTAGAAAAATAGTTTTTTTAGAGTAACGCTTGAAAAATATATAAATAGTTTTTAGGCAACTCTAAGTTTGTAAAAATATATGGATTTAAGTTAAAATCTATATTTTACATATCATAAAAACAATAATATATTTTTGGGCTTTTAAACTAATTTTGAAAAATAGTTTTAGATCTAAATCCAAATATAGTATTACAATTATAATTTTAAGAAATTATATATATATATATATATTAATATATATATATATATATTAATATATATATATATATATATAATTTAATAAAGTAATAACAAAACAAATATAACACTAAGAATCATATATATATACTAGGTATTAGGGTAGATACCTATATTTATATAATTATAACAAATATATTTTGATAAAAGTAAATATAATAAATAATAATAATAATAATGATAATAATAATAATAATAATAATAATAATAATAATAATAATAATAATAATAATAATAATAATAATAATAAAAACAATAATACAAAACAAAAACAAAAAGTTCACCAAATCCCTTCTCTCCCGAGGACAAATCCCTTCTCTCCCGAGGAAGGGAGAGTCAACCACCAGTAAAATAAGTGAAAAGAAACACAGATTATTAAAAGAGGGGAAGGAGAGTAAAGAGAAAGGGAAGGAGGAAAGAAGTCGGGGGGAGAGAGAGAGATGAGAGAGTGAGCGAGAGAAAGGCGGAGAGGGACTGTGACAGAGAGGGACGAGAGGAGAAAACTTAGCGGAGGGAGACGAGGCTCGGGCGGTCGAGATTGCTTACAGAAGTGGGCGCCTGGGCGCTAGCGCAGAGGAAGGCTGCTCCCGGCGGTGCTCCCCGCACGCGGTGAGGCGGAGGAGCCCCTGGCACGGCGGTGGCGCGCACGCACACGACGACTGATAGAGGCGGCGCCAGGCGCTGGTGGCTGTGCTGTAACCGCGGTCGTCGATGCGGCGGCGGGCGTTGGTCGCAGATCCGAAGTGTCGTGGTTCGACAGAGGAAGGCCGCGGGATGAGATACGGTGGACGGCTCGGCGATTATGGGTCGAGCGGTGGCTTAGATTAGGGTTTTTCTTCCCTTATTGTTTCCTGGTGTGGTGATGGGTTTGGGTGACTGTGGATGTTGTTGGCCGTGGCAGGGGTCATTGTCGGTGTTCGGTCGGTGTCGGCAACTGTGGTGGTGTTGGATGTGGTGATGGTGGTGGCCCACACGGCAGTGTTGCACGGTTAAGGGTGATCGGTTGCAGTGGCCAGGCGGGGGTTTGGGTGAAGGTTGGCTGGCGGTGCTGGAGGGGATGATGGTGACGGAGGTCTTGGCGGTGGTGGTGGTGTCTGTGGGTTTTTGGTGGTGGCGCCGGCCGGCGATGGCCGTGGTGGCGGTGGTGGTTTGGGTGGTGTGCTGACGACTAAGGTGTGGTCGGGTGGTTGAAGTCAGGTGGCGGAGGATGTGGTCGATGGTCGCGGGGAACGTGGAGGAGGCAGGGCATGGTGCAGGCATGGCCGACCGGAGAATAGGGAAGGCCGACTAAGGCAAGGAGATGGGTTGCGGTCAGTGGCGTTGTGAGGGATGGTGATGGCGCTGGCGAGGGTTGGAGGCAGGAAAGAGGGCACGAGCGGGGATGGGGTTTAGGTTAGAAAAAAATTATTGTGTCGGGGGAGTGTCCGACACGAAAAAATATATATGTAAAAAAAGAATGGAATAAGAAAGTCACCCGGGGTCGGACCCGAGGCCATTACGGTTGACACGGAAAAGGTTGGACACCGACACGATGCACAGGTTTTATTTATGGAAATTATTTGGAGATGGTTGTGGAGAACTCAAGGAAAGCTCCCCTATATAGGGTCGAGGAAATCCGTAGTAGATAAGGATTGGGACCCAAATAGATAATTACTTTTAATTCAAATAATTTTTAAAAACAATTCAAATCAAATCCTAATTCAATCCAATTTAAGTCTAGATAAATTCCATCATATCAAATTTCAAATATAGATATTAATTTAACTATTTAAATAAATCCATAGAATCAAATCAAGATTTAAATTGCCACAATAATTTCAAAATATATTTACAAAAATACTAATAATAATAATTTCAAAAATTACATTATTATTTAAAATAAACTAATAAATAATTATGAAATATACATGTATGCACAATTAATATTTACACTAATATACTTTTCTAGTATACCATTTTATAAGAATATTATTTATTTTTATAATTGCATAAATGAAAGGCTTTTCATAAATAAAATCATAAACTTGGAAATTTTGGTACGATAGCTAAAAATAATTATTACATATATTATTTTGAAACTATAAAATAGAAAAAATATTTTTTTAAAAAAAATGTATGCTCGCACATATTCGCACTCGTCGAGCAATTATGAAAAATGAATTTCGTGCGCGACGTACAATATAACTACGCGACGTACAATACAAAAATAAAATAAAAAATCAGTACCAAATTTATATATATATAAAAATAGTAGAAATTTAGGGGTTTTACACCTCTGTTTCCGATTGACGATCCGAGCAGCACGAGCACGCAGACGCCAGGCTGAATCCAATAGTGTTGAGAGTGTCATCGGTGGGAAGGATCTTGCGAAGGGCTCTCCAAATGAAGAAGGACCACTTCTTGGGGATGCAAGTCTACCAGAAGGATGCAATGCTAGGAGAAGGCACCGCAGTACCGTGGACCACTCGTCTGGCCGATCTGACCGAGAAGGAACCCGTAGCTGTAACGCCTCAGTCCCAAAATACTTAGGACTAAGTACGTAAACATGCCAGCTGTATACATACGAAGTATACTCCAATGTATGGATCCCGTATGTATACATAAGCTGTAAAATACAGTAAAATCATGATAACTAAATCTCATCCACAAAATCAGAAGAATAATAAAATAAATCAACTCGAGAATTTGTCACTTATACATGTAGTTGGGCGGAGACAAATCCACTACCAACTATTTTAAGAGAGAAATATACAAGGAAAGGATAGATGAAAATGACAAGACGAACCAAGGGCAATCATCTTCGAAGGACTGGAGAAGATCACGGCCTTGGCTAGAACACTTGTGAAAAGTCACAAAGTACACACCAGGAGAGATAACCAGGTCCTCAGAGGGACGTAACAAGATACATAAAGAACATGCCATATAACTGAATATATATAATATGTCATCAATCACAAGTAAAGTAAAGTAGTCCCATTTATAACAAGATCCAATACCTCATCATCGAAACAGTGGACTACCCCTACAACCAAACAAGGACAAGGGGTTGCACACTATACCGTGATGTGACATTGTCCTAAGCTACTAATGGGATGGGGTGATATGACATTGACGAGGGTTACCTGACTATTCTAATGTGTTTATTTAGTAAGAACAAACCTTCCACGCATGGGCACTCTGGCTACAGTTGCAAGAACTTAGGTATGGTCCCACCAGGATACCAGGGACCTCAAAGTATAATATTCATCGAATATCAGAGGCCAGCAGGAAATCAGGTATCATGATCCTGGACCGTATCTCCAGCGAAGATAACCGACAATAATAGAAAAGTGCATACGTGACACATACGTTAAGGAACTGTTTTTCCCACCCAATGCCTAGTAAAGTCACATCCATGACTCCTATACCTCTACTAACTGCCAAGTCTCCTAACATGTCTCTATTAGCAGTTAGCCCTAACACATGCGTACAGGTAATCAGCCATCACGCAAGTACCGCTACATGCTACTCATCTCACACATACCTCGTGGTACATCTGTGTCAAGGTTATGTTATATACTTCAAATGGTAGTCCCTTAACTCTAGGTCCATATGCATTCAAAGGATAATAAGTAAAGTAAAGCTAATATCACTAAGCGGGCAATAAATTAGGAACTGTAATAATGGTACAGCTACTGTAATGTTCCTATTTTGAAATACGTATATGACCGTATTACTGTATTTCAAGGATTTTAAAATTTGGGTATTGTTAAAATTTTGTTTGAAATTATTGGAGGTGAATTTTATTGTATTGTTATTATTAATTTTCTTGTTCCAAATCTACCCTCCCAAAATATCTAACCTAACCCCCTCTCTCCTCACTCAAATCACCCCTCACATCACTCACCCACTCCCTCTCTCCTCCCTCACCTTTCCCTCTCTCACCTCTCTCTCCCGAAATCTCCCCTCTCTCTTCCCTGGAGAACCCCCCAAATCCCCTCTCTCTCTCTCTCAGCTCTCTCTCTTCCTCACTCTTCCTTCCTCTCCCCAGTCCCCTTCTCGAGCTCCCCCTCTCTCCTCCCTCACTCTCTCTCTCGCTCGCTTCATGTCTCCTCCTCCTCCCCACTCGATCTCCGACCCTCCCTCCATCTTCGGCCACCTTCCCCACCAGCACCGCCACCACTTCGATCAGCACCACCATCATCGTCGTCTCCTCCACCATCATCGTCGTCTCCGCCATCAGCCGCCACCATCACGACTTCCAGCCACCGCCGCCACCACCATCGTCTTCTTCTCCTCCTCCTCCGCCCCCTCTTCCAGGAGTCGCGTCGCCGTCGTCTCCACCCTCTCCTCCGCGGCCCCCGGCCTCCCTCCGCCGCGACCACCACCACTCGTGGCCGCCGCCCTCTTTCCGGCCTACCTGGCTGGAGCTCCTCCTGCTGCTGCTGTTCTTCTCTGTCGCGGAGCTGCCCCGGCCCGACTGACCCCGGTAAGCTCCTCCGGCCTCCCCTCTCTGTCTTCTCCCCTCACCCGGAGCCTGGCCGACCCTGACGGCTCTTTCCCTCTATAGATCTGCTCCTCCTCTCCCACTTCCCTTCTATCCGACGAGCCACCGTGCCCCGCCGCGAGCGCCGAGCCAGCCTCGAGCGGCGGGACACCCTCGGGCCCGGCGCTGCTCGAGCAGCGAGCCAGCCTCGGGCTGCGTGCTCTTCGGGCCACATGCCTCGATGCACACGCTGCCTCGAGCAGTACGATGCTCGATCCACGTGCGTCGCATTCTGCATGTGCCTCGGTTTGCGTACGCCTCGATTTGTGCACATTTTTGGTTTCCGTTCACCTAGATCTACGTATTGCCTTGGGCAGCAGGACGCCTCGAGCCCCGCGCTGCCTCGGGCAACGTGTCATCTCGGTTTGCACACCGTCTCATTTTCCGTGCCTCGGCCTTTGTGCCTTTCTTAATTTTTGTATCGCATCGATTTGCGTGCGCACCTCAATTTGTGTGCCGTATCGATTTACGTGCTCCTTGGACTTTGGGTCATTTCGATTTACGTGCTCGCCTCGATTTGCGTGTCGCATGATTCGTAGACCATTTTGATATTCGTGATTTTCTCGATCTACGTGTACGTCTCGATTTACGTGCACGTATTTCCCGTTCATCTCGATATTTGTGCCATCTCGATATTCGTATCATCTCGATTCTCGTACGCGTCTCGATATACGTATACGTCTCGGTTTATGTGTCCATATCGATTCGCGTACCTCGGTTTCCGTGCCAGATCCCTGTACTGTTTACGGGACCCACACGGTATAGCCTCCTGCCATCCCCGATGATTTCTCCTATTATTTTATTGTTTGGTGCTAATGATTGTTTATTGTGTGTTCTGAGGATCTCGATTGGCGTGCTAGCTTGGATCGCGGCTGTCGAAGACTTGCTTACCTAGCCGAGCCCTCTAGGCAAGTATCCCTTGCTCATCGACGGCTCTTGCCCTCTCTCCTGGATTTTATTTCATTTAATTAATTGTACTTGTAAATTTTATAACCATGATTAGTGTTGCCTAGTAGTAGAACTGCCATGATGATAACTTAGGATAGCTTGGTTCGATACCGGGGTAGACCGTATCAGGCAAATCGGATGGGTCATCCACACCTCCGAGGACACGAGCACGACTCACGTGTATGGATTGTCCCTGTATGCCCCATGTCCGACTCGCGGTCGGGTAACGGCTCTGGCTAACTTTACTTGTGGCGGTGATTGTGCTTGGATTAGGGATTTATGGGCATGTGTTGTGGTGCGCCCTGCGAGGCGGTTATTTTATTATTATGCATGTTGGCTTGGCGCCCAGTACGCATCGTAGTGCTGCTGGAGGCCGAGACATTAGTGGTCTCGGGTTCGATTGATTTCCAGTACGCATCGTAGTGCTGCTGGAGGCCGAGACTTAGTGTTCTCGGCTATCGACTTGTTCCCAGTACGCATCATAGTGCTGCTGGTAGCTGAGAACTAGTGTTCTCAGTCTGCGATTCTGCGATTCTGCGGCGGGTTGCGCCGAGTGGATTTTATCCCCAACTCGCTGGGAGCTCCTGTCCAGAATACAGAGAAGACTCTGCCGAATTCTTCCAAAATTTTCGATCGAGAATTTGGTTCGAAGGATTGGGCAGAACCATTCCTTTGGTTTGCTGGACTGGGCTCATGCCTGTTTACCTTGGTATAGTATACCTGATCCTATTGCTTGCTAGGTAGACTCCAGACTAGATCAGTCGCCTAGCTCCTGATCTGTCTTGTCCATCGGATAGCGTAAGGAGAGCAGTTCCACTCGGGAGACGATCTGCAACCCTGGTCCTTGTTTGGTTTAAGGGTTGTGGATTTGCTCCAGAGCGGTCCGTGTAATCCTTGCCACTTCCGGCGATATTTATTACCAGACTCTTGTCCCCTGACCCTTTATCTTAGGGGTTGTCCTAGTCTAGTCAGATAGAGCTGACAGTTGTCCTATGTATTGGGAGTTGTGACTTGTGGATATGACTGAGGATTGAGTATTATGGAGGGTACGATCTCGGGATATTGACTTGGTGGATCTATGTGGATTCTTGGATTTTGGTGATTTCAAATATTTTGTGGAACGAGGAGAATATCGAGGGTATTATTATATGATTTTTACTCGACTTCCCAAATGCCCAAAACCTGGTACTTTTGTGTATCCCGGTAGTTGGGGAACTGGTTTGATTGCTATGTCTTGGTAGTTGAGGGGCTCATTTTCTAGTGGCTGGTGATCATTGACTTGGAGGATTCTTGTGAGCCAGAGGGCCTAGCGTTGCTTATAGTGATTAGCTTGGTATTTGGTTATTGACCTTCCTGATATGATATTGATTTCCATCGTAGATAGGAGACTCCTGATAGTTTGATAAGGTGGATGCATCGACTTGATAATTTGAGCTGTAGGTTCCCATGTGTACTTGACAAACTATTATAGTGGAGATTTTGATCTTGTACCTGACTTGTTATCCATGTCACGATTTGGGCATGTGACTTCTTGTGACTGATAGGTCTGACCTTGTTCCTGGTATTACACAATGACCTGGACCTGTCTTGATTCTTGATTAGTGGCCCGTAGAGGTGCACTCCTGACTAGCACTCTGGACTTGACAGTAAACCTGGCATGTGTACTCTTGATTCTTGATAGTGGCCCGTGGTGGCACACTCCTGACTAGTACTCTCGATATGGCAAGTTTACTCTTGATTGCTGTTGCGACAGCCAGTCATGACTTACTCAGCATGACCCCGTCTTGACACCGTGGTTGATTTCTCTTGATTGTGCTTGTATAAGCTACCAGTCCAGTCTTGTCTTGCATCATGTCTAGGACGTGGATCCCTGAGTACCACGGTCAGGGATCCATAATGAAACTGACTAGGCTAATAACTAGATTAATCATGTAGTTCATGGGGACTTCCCAGTGACCTGTTGCTTGTCTGACCCCGGCCCTATGTATCTATATATATACTAGGGATTTATTGCTATCCGTCGAGATGAGCGCATTCCCAGCCCTCCGTCGAGTGTGGTACTTCTTTAGGGCACATGTATCTTACTGCAGTATGCCTGCTATATCTATCTTTTTCTTTTGTTGGGGCCATTCGGGTAGTAGCAAGCAGGAGCTGGACTTTGAAGTCTCATTGCATCTTGTTAGTAATTAGGCCTGTGATAACCCTAGTTAGCTAATAATAGCAAGCCGTAGGCATTGTGTGGCCGCTTGTCCTTCTGTGTTGTTTAGCTTGTTGCCTGCCAGCCAGCTGATATTGATTTCCAGCTGGCAATGCAGGTGTTAGTGGATGCTAGGGAGATTGTGATTGTGTTAGCTTCACTATACTTGTGGATTGTTATCGTACGTTGGTACCGCATGATCCCTTACCTTTATTTACTATTTTTAGGTGTTATTCTTGTCATATTTTATCCTGCTAGTTTTCTTCGCCCGTTCTTGAGCCTTCCTTTCTGGTACTTGCTGCGGTTGGCCTGACCAACCCTGGATTGTTCCCAGATTGTCTGAGACCGACCCGGTGGATCTTCCAGACTTGACTTGGAGGGTGTGCTTCAGTTCCAGACCATGCTAGAAACTGTGGGAAGGTATACTTGTCTACATTATTATCCTGTACTGTAGATTCCAGATTTTCATATGAGTATTTCCTGTTTTTCATATGATTATCTCTCTTGATATTGTTTCATTATGATTTACCTGTGGATATGAGATCAGATTTAGGCCATAGATTGATTGCATACTAGGATACCCAACCAGACTAGACAGCCGTCATCACCGTATAGCGTATTCGTACCTTATACGGTGTAGCTGGCCGTGTACGTCCCCGTATTCCGGAACTGGGGCGTGACATGGTTTTAGTGGTGGCCCATGCCGGTCTCGTTTTGAGATTTTGTTGGGTATCACATGATTATTGATCTCATTCCACTATCCCTTAGTATTCCCACTTGTTACACTCGTCCTTTTCTCCCTCGATCTTGTAAACTGGTCCCCATCTCTACCTGGACCTATCTTGCCTTGTCTTGTCTTATTCGTTGTTATCTACCTTTATTCCTTGTTTTGAGAGATATGGTCCTATCGTTGGTCATGTCGATCACCTTATCGGGTAAGACGATGTCTGGTCTTATCTTTGAGTTACTAGATTACTTATCTTGGGTTCTGGATTCTCTACCGGTGTTTCGTCTTGTTTGATTTTCTGTTATCTCTTTCGTGCATTGACTTCGTGTTGACTTAGTATCCTTATCGCCCTCTTCGAGCGTTGGCTTGATCGCTGCAGCATGAAGATTTCATCAGGACTCTGAGATTGGATATTTTGATATTTGTTGAGTATCCAGTAGATTTTCTTGTATCATTTCAGCTCCTTTGATTCTAGACAGTTCCACAATCATGATTATTTCTTTCAGATTATATTTTGATTATAGATGTATTTTTTATATATCATATTTTGACATGGATTTTGGTTTTGATGTATTTCCTAGAAAATCATCTGGGTTATTGAATGTGTTTTTGGATGCATATTGTGATTTGATGTGTACTATAAGTTTTGATTATTTTTGTAGAACCATTATGTTAGATATTTTATGATTTTAGTGACTTGGACATTTGAGTTGTAGATTTGATTTATTTTGGGTATTTGTCAAGAGTGACTGGATGACTCTAGTATACATTGACGACGAGGTAACGAAGGTTGCAGCCGCTCGATTATAGTGCCCTGATGCATCTTTTGCAGCCATTCCGGATGGCGTGGCAAAGAATGACCATGGCACACATTTTTCGGATATTAGGAAACTACGGTCATTGGTTCGAGACAGATATCCTGTATTTTATGATTTTATGCGAATTTATTATTTTTCTTTATGCAGTTGGGATTTTACGTTTTCTGACATTGTTTTCGACATTCTATACTTGTTCTGATTTATGGGAATAATTCGCGCATGTGAGATTTGATTTTCGAGATTTCTTGGTATTTTGGATTTACCCTGAGAGTTGACTCGTGTAGCTAGACATTGTTTTTCTTGATGTTTTCATATTGAGATTTTGTTCATTTCTTGTTATATTACTTAATTTATGTAAGGTGGGTAGAGTTTTCATGACATATATATATGTACTAGTTTTGAAAACCCTACTTTTATAATTTCAAAATTTCGAGGACGAAATTTTTGTAAGGTGGGTAGGATGTATTGTTCCTATTTTGAAATACGTATATGACCGTATTATTGTATTTCAAGGATTTTAAAATTTGGGTATTGTTAAAATTTTGTTTGAAATTATTGGAGGTGAATTTTATTGTATTGTTATTATTAATTTTCTTGTTCCAAATCTACCCTCCCAAAATAAATAACCTAACCTCCCTCTCTCCTCACTCAAATCACCCCTCACATCACTCACCCACTCCCTCTCTCCTCCCTCACCTTTCCCTCTCTCACCTCTCTCTCTCCCGAAATCTCCCCTCTCTCTCTTCCCTGGAGAACCCCCCAAATCCCCTCTCTCTCTCTCTCAGCTCTCTCTCTTCCTCACTCTTCCTCCCTCTCCCCAGTCCCCTTTCCGAGCTACCCCTCTCTCCTCCCTCACTCTCTCTCTCGCTCGCTTCCTGTCTCCTCCTCCTCCCCACTCGATCTCCGACCCTCCCTCCATCTCCGGCCACCTTCCCCACCAGCACCGCTACCACTTCGACCAGCACCACCATCATCGTCGTCTCCTCCACTATCATCATCGTCTCCGCCATCAGCCGCCACCACCACGACTTCCAGCCACCGCCGCCACCACCATCGTCTTCTTCTCCTCCTCCTCCGCCCCCTCTTCCAGGAGCCGCGTCGTCGTCGTCTCCACCCTCTCCTCCGTGGCCCCCGGCCTTCCTCCGCCGCGACCACCACCACTCGTGGCCGCCGCCATCTTCCCGGCCTGCCTGGCCGGAGCTCCTCCTCCTGCTGCTGTTCTTCTCTGTCGCGGAGCTGTCCCGGCCCGACTGACCCCGGTAAGCTCCTCCGGCCTCCCCTCTCTGTCTCCTCCCCTCCGCCGGAGCCTGGCCGACCCCGACGGCTCTTTCCCTCTATAGATCTGCTCCTCCTCTCCCTCTTCCCTTCTGTTCGGCGAGCCGCCGTGCCCCGCCGCAATCGCCGCGCCAGCCTCGAGCGGCGGGACGCCCTTGGGCCCCGTGCTGTTCGAGCAGCGAGCCAGCCTCAGGCTGCGTGCTCTTCGGGCCACGTACCTCGATGCACGCGCTGCCTCGAGCAGTGCGATGCTCGGTCCGCGTGCACCGCGTTCTGCACGTGCCTCAGTTTGCGTGTGCCTCGATTTGCGCACATTCTTGGTTTTCGTGCACCTAGATCTACGTATTGCCTTGGACAGCGGGATGCCTCGAGCCCCGTGCTTCCTCGGGCAACGTGCCATCTCGGTTTGCGCACCGTTTCGTTTTTCGTGCCTCGGCCTTTGTGCATTTCTTGATTTTCGTACCGCATCGATTTGCGTGCGCACCTCAATTTGTGTGCCGTATCGATTTACGTGCTCCTTGGACTTTGGGTCGTTTTGATTTACGTGCTCGCCTCGATTTACGTGTCGCATGATTCGTAGAACATTCTGATATTCATGATTTTCTCGATCTATGTGTACGTCTCGATTTACGTACACGTATTTCCCGTTCATCTCGATATTCGTGCCATCTCGATATTCGTGTCATCTTGATTCTCGTGCGGGTCTCGATATACGTACACATCTCAGTTTACGTGTCCGTATCGATTCGCGTACCTCGGTTTCTGTGCCAGATCCCTGCACTGCTTGCGGGACCCACACGGTATAGCCTCCTGCCATCTCCGGTGATTTCTCCTATTATTTTATTGTTTGGTGCTAATTATTGTTTATTGTGTGTTCTGAGGATCTCGATTGGCGTGCTAGCTTGGATCGCGACTGTCGAATACTTGCTTACCTAGCCGAGCCCTCTAGGCAAGTATCCCTTGCTCATCGACGGCTCTTGCCCTCTCTCCTGGATTTTATTTCATTTAATTAATTGTACTTGTAAATTTTATAACCATGATTAGTGTAGCCTAGTAGTAGAACTGCCATGATGATAACTTAGGATAGCTTGGTCCGATACCGGGGTAGACCGTATCGGGCAACTCGGATGGGTCATCCACACCTCCGAGGACACGAGCACGACTCACATGTATGGATTGTCCCTGTATGCCCCGTGTCCGACTCGCGGTCGGGTAACGGCTCTGGCTAACTTTACTTGTGGCGGTGATTGTGCTTGGGTTAGGGATTTATGGACATGTGTTATGGTGCGCCCTGCGAGGCGGTTATTTTATTATTATGCATGTTGGCTTGGCGCCCAGTACGTATCGTAGTGCTGCTGGAGGCCGAGACATTAGTGGTCTCGGGTTCGATTGATTTCCAGTACGCATCGTAGTGCTGCTGGTGGCCGAGACTTAGTGTTCTCGGCTATCGACTTGTTCCTAGTACGCATCATAGTGCTGCTAGTAGCTGAGACCTAGTGTTCTCAGTCTGCGATTCTGCGATTCTGCGGCGGGTTGCGTCGAGTGGATTTTAGCCCCAACTCGCTGGGAGCTCCTGTCCAAAATACAGAGAAGAATCTGCCGGATTCTTCCAAAATTCCCGATCGGGAATTTGGTTCGAAGGATTGGGCAGAACCATTCCTTTGGTTTGCTGGACTGGGCTCGTGCCTATTTACCTTGGTATAGTATACCTGATCCCATTGCTTGCTAGGTAGACTCCAGACTAGATCAGTCGCCTAGCTTCTGATCTGTCTTGTCCGTCAGATAGCGTAAGGAGAGCGGTTCCACTCGAGAGACGATCTGCAACCCTGATCCTTGTTTGGTTTAAGGGTTGTGGATTTGCTCCAGAGCGGTCCGTGTAATCCTTGCCACTTTCGGCGATATTTCTTACCGGACTCTTGTCCCCTGACCCTTCATCCTAGGGGTTGTCCTAGTCTAGTCAGATAGAGCTGACAGTTGTCCTATGTATTGGGAGTTGTGACTTGTGGATATGACTGAGGATTGAGTATTATGGAGAGTACGATCTCGGGATATTGACTTGGTGGATCTATGTGGATTCTTGGATTTTGGTGATTTCGAATATTTCGTGGAACGAGGAGAATATCGAGGGTATTACTATATGATTTTTACTCGACTTCCCAAACGCCCGAAACCTGGTGCTTTTGTGTATCCCGGTAGTTGGGGAACTGGTTTGATTGCTATGTCTTGGTAGTTGAGGGGCTCATTTTCTAGTGGCTGGTTATCATTGACTTGGAGGATTCTTGTGAGCCAGAGGGCCTAACATTGCTTATAGTGATTAGCTTGGTATTTGGTTATTGACCTTCCTGACATGATATTGATTTCCATCGTAGATAGGAGACTCCTGATAGTTTGATAAGGTGGATGGATCGACTTGATGATTTGAGCTGTAGGTTCCCATGTGTACTTGACAGACTATTATAGTGGAGATTTTGATCTTGTACCCGAATTGTTATCCATGTCACGATTTGGGCATGTAACTTCTTGTGACTGATAGGTCTGACCTTGTTCCTGGTATTACACGATGACCTGGACCTGTCTTGATTCTTGATTAGTGGCCCATAGAGGTGCACTCCTGACTAGCACTCTGGACTTGACAGTAAACCTGGCATGTATACTCTTGATTCTTGATAGTGGCCCGTGGTGGCGCACTCCTGACTAGTACTCTCGACATGGCATGTTTACTCTTGATTGCTGTTGCGACAGCCAGTCCTGACTTGCTCAACATGACCCCGTCTTGACACCGTGGTTGATTTCTCTTGATTGTGCTTGTATAAGCCACCAGTCCAGTCTTGTCTTGCATCATGTCTAGGACGTGGATCCCTGAGTACCACGGTCAGGGATCCATAATGAAACTGACTAGGCTAATAACTAGATTAATCATGTAGTTCATGGGGACTTCCCAGTGACCTGTTGCTTGTCTGACCCCGGCCCTATGTATCTATATATATATACTAGGGATTTGTTGCTATCCGTCGAGATGAGCGCATTCCCAGTCCTCCGTCGAGTGTGGCACTTCTTTAGGGCACATGTATCTTACTGCAGTATGCCTGCTATATCTATCTTTTTCTTTTGCTGGGGCCATTCGGGTAGTAGCAAGCAGGAGCTGGACTTTGAAGTCTCATTGCATCTTGTTAGTAATTAGGCCTGTGATAACCCTAGTTAGCTAATAATAGCAAGCCGTAGGCATTGTGTGGCCGCTTATCCTTCTGTATTGTTTGGCTTGTTGCCTGCCAGCCAGCTGATATTGATTTCCAGCTGACAATGCAGGTGTTAGTGGATGCTAGGGAGATTGTGATTGTGTTAGCTTCACTATACTTGTGGATTGTTATCGTGCGTTGGTACCGCACGATCCCTTACCTTTATTTACTGTTTTTAGGTGTTATTCTTGTCATATTTTATCCTGCTGGTTGTCATATTTTATCGTGCGTTGGTACCGCACGATCCCTTCCTTTCTGGTACTTGCTGCGGTTGGCCTGACCAACCCTTGATTATTCCCATATTGTCTGAGATCGACCCGGTGGATCTTCCAAACTTGACTTGGAGGGTGTGCTTCAGTTCCAGACCATGCTAGGAACTGTGGAAAGGTATACTTGTCTACATTATTATCCTGTACTGTAGATTCCAGATTTTCATATGAGTATTTCCTGTTTTTCATATGATTATCTCTCTTGATATTGTTTCATTGTGATTTACCTGTGGATATGAGATCGGATTTAGGCCATAGATTGATTGCATGCTAGGATCCCCAACCAGACTGGACAGCCATCATCACCGTATAGCGTATTCGTACCTTATACGGTGTAGCTGGCCGTGTACGTCCCCGTATTCCGGAACTGGGGCGTGACATGGTTTTAGTGGTGGCCCATGCCGGTCTCGTTTTGAGATTTTGTTGGGTATCACATGATTATTGATCTCATTCCACTATCCCTTGGTATTCCCACTTGTTACACTCATCCTTTGCTTCCTTGATCTTGTAAACTGGTCCCCATCTCTACCTGGACCTATCTTGCCTTGTCTTGTCTTGTCTTATTCGTTGTTATCTACCTTTATTCCTTGTTTTGAGAGACATGGTCCTGTCGTTGGTCATGTCGATCACCTTATCGGGTAAGACGATGTCTGGTCTTATCTTTGAGTTACTAGATTACTTATCTTGGGTTCTGGATTCTCTACCGGTGTTTCGTCTTGTTTGATTTTCTGTTATCTCTTTCGTGCGTTGACTTTGTGTTGACTTAGTACCCTTATCGCCCTCTTCAAGCGTTGGCTTGATCGCTGCAGCATGAAGATTTCATCAGGACTCTGAGATTGGATATTTTGACATTTGTTGAGTATCCAGTGGATTTTCTTGTATCATTCCAGCTCCTTTGATTCTGGACAGTTCCACAATCATGATTATTTCTTTCAGATTATATTTTGATAATAGATGTATTTTCTATATATCATGTTTTGACATGGATTTTGGTTTTGATGTATTTCCTAGGAAATCATCTGGGTTATTGAATGTGTTTTTGGATGCATATTGTGATTTGATGTGTACTATGAGTTTTGATTATTTTTGTAGAACCATCATGTTAGATATTTTATGATTTTAGTGACTGGGATATTTGAGTTGTAGATTTGATTTATTTTGGGTATTTGTCAAGAGTGACTGGATGACCCTAGTATACATTGACGGCGAGGAAATGCATCAAATTTGTCACGCCCCAGTACCGAAATACGGAGACAGACTAGGCCAGCTACTCCATATGAGGTACGTAACGTCATACGGCGATCGTGGCTGTCGAGAGACTAGGGGGTACATGCTTCAATCAAGTCTCCTATGGTCCCACAGAGTTCTATGTCTCAATCAATCAAATCATATCAGCAAATAAATGAACATTAAGGATAAAGCAGTAGGGCGTCCCCGACGCTTCATCAAAATGATCATGAGAGACTAGCTTTATAATTTAGCTATCTCAGAGGGTCAGGATTACAAAATTATACACAGCTGCAGTCTGTTTAATTACAATTAAGTATTGTCACAAAATATCAAGCAATCCGGCTAACAGGTGCCGGTGGCTAAATGCCGCAAAAGTTTAAGAAGGAGTGGTGGAGAAGAAACCCACTCGAGTCCCCGATCCGCCATGCTCCTAGTATGCACCATGGATGTCAGGGAGGAAGATCGTGTCCTCAGGCTCTGCTACGAGATCTGGCTAAACAAAACCAGCGGGGTCAGCCCCGAATAGCAAGTACCGCCAAAGGGGCACAAGAGTTAAGATTAAAACCCAGTTAATAGAATGATTGATAATAGTAATACTTATGCTACTATTATAGAGTAGCGCAACATCCTCGAACCCATATGGCACCCTTACAACCAAACAAGGACAAAAGGTGCCGCATGGAGTCGGGACGTGTCGTACTCTATAACTTTCACATAAGTTAAAAGGTATAAACAATAAAATCTCCTGATCGTGACTTCGGTCGATAGCCTATACCAGCACAATAACCAACCCAACAATCAAACAAGAATATGGGTTGGATCATGTACCATGATAGACCATGTTCCTCAGTCATTCACAGAAGTGGCACTCCACAATCAGAATAAGTCTTCCGTTCATAACTTCGGTCCACAGCCTGTCATAGTACGATAACCAACCCAACAATCAAACAAGAACATGGGTTGGATCACGTACCATGACAGTCCGCTTCCCTCAGTTATTCACGGAAGGTAATAGGATACAAGCAAGTCATTTTCACGGCCAATCAAGTCTACGAGTTTCTAGTGGGACGAGGTTATCCTCGCGTTATGTTATTAGAAAATCCTCAGATCGTATCTTTCCAGCAAGGCTAGCCCACCCAGGGGTTCGCGTAGACAGGTGTTATTGAGCACAGGTCCCTCGTAAGGCCACCTTACCAAAACATATATTATATAGCAGGAATTAATCAGATACAGTTATCCACTCGTTGCAGATGACACAGTATCCGTGGAGACCAGCTGGCGCGTCAAGACAATATCTCAAGGCGGCTGGTGTAACACGATCTCGGGATTCTGCCCTCCCCATTCATCTAGTATATTTAGTTGCCTAGTTTAACCCTAGGTGAAATCTTGGACTCACATGCTGTGGCCTGCATGATTATCCTCCTAAAGTCGTACTTTAGTACGAGTACCCCAAAGAGGATCCATGTCAATCAGTATGTCAACATGTGCTACCCTCCTTAGTGTAATGCATCATTGCAAATACGCCACATGGAGTTACGAGTCATTTCTCGAGCATGAACAAGAACTGGGACATTTAGGTACATGTATCAGGTTGGAACACTTTGTTCTCCGGGGTCACATTAGTGCTCATATCAAAAGTGTACGCACAAAAAGCATGCACGCTCAAGGGGTAAAAGTCACGTAGGCTCACTCAGGCTCACTCAAGGCAGCGTGCGTGAAAAGTCACGCAGACTCAAGGGAAGAGCTGCGTAAAAAGTCAAGCAGGCTCAAGGAGAGAGAGCTGCGTGAAAAGTCACGCAAGCTCAAGGAGAGAGCTGCGTGAAAAGTCACGCAGGCTCAAGGAGAGAGAAAATTCCAACAGGAAGCGTGCTCAAACAGGAGCACACTGTCCACTGTCTTCTCCAAACAGCAAGAACACCATGGCTGAACCCAAACTTCAAAGCATCATAACTTGGCCATCCGAACTCCAAATCCAGATTTCCAAAGTTCCAACTTGGGTGAAACTGAATGCTCTTCCACATGGAAGCATCAAAAACCCATAAAATCCAACTAAAGTAGATCAAACCATGCAAAATCCGAAAATGATTAAAACCTAGATCTACAAAAATCAAAGCTTCAAAATGGAAATTTCCAAGTTCTAAACTAGTATAGATTGAGGAGAAGAACATATTTTGGCAAATAGTTTTGTAAGAAATCATTGACAAAATTATTGATCCATCTCTTGAGCAAGTTGATACTTGCCTTGGTTGGTGGAGGGAGTAAATGAGAGGAAGTAAATGAGAGGAGAGAGAATGAGATGAGTTATATATATAGATCTTGGACCCATGGGTTCATGATGAACCAAAGGGTTCATGATGAACCATTGGTGAACCAAGAATAGGTTACCCAAATGAGCCAAAACTGTAGGCCCAAATGCAGAAAATAAATTAGGAAATAATATTTTGTCGAATATTTTTGGGAAATGCATGAAGAAATATAGCATAATAAATATAGTATAAATACAAGGTAAATATAATTTATCGGTTTATGTATTAAAATACGTATTCCAGGATCGGGGAGTGACAAAATTTGTCGCGCACACGCAACCAATTTGAATTCCGTCAAAGCCCACACGTCCGCGAAGTCGATACGCACCTTTTGATGCTTCCGGTTCGTGACCACGTCGTCCAGTTTGGCGGGACGTACGTCGTATCGGAGATTTTTCATTAAATTTTTGTTTTCGAAATAAGGGTTTTCTTGATTTTTAAAACTAAATAACTTCGCACGTACTGAATGAAATCATGATCTACAAGATGGGATTTATTCGTGTGTATGTTGTCTAGGTCTGTCTTGAATTAGATTTCCTAAATATCTAATGGTTTGTGAGAAATCGGCCTTCCAAACAGTGCCTTCAACTCGTACTCTATTTCGTTTCGAAACATTTTTTTGCCAATTGTGGCGTCGATTTTTCGTATAATCTAACGTGATTCATTCAAAACTAATTAAAGGAACTAGAAGGGGTTAGGGTTGTGTTCAAACCTGTGCAATTGGTTCACAAAGTGGTGGAGCGATGCGAGAAATTTTTGGCCACGAAGATGGGTTTGTCGCTGCCCCTGTTGCTGCCTTTGCTTCCATTGTTGCCTGTTGCTCACTGTTTGGCCGACCTTCGACGAGTCGAGGTGGCGCACTGGAAGTTAGGGGGTGCACAGAGGCAGGGGCGAGCTAAGGTGTTTGTAGATTCGGCAGAGGGTTATTATTTTTGGAGGATTTTCCCAATTCTTCTGTACGCCTGCATACGTATAGCGGTTGCTCAGTTGCGGTGAGGGCTCGGCCTGGGCTTGGGGCCTTTGCGGGTTTCTAATTGTTACTGTTCCTAGGAACAGTAACAATTAGAAGTTTGTATTTATTTTTTATTTTTTTATAAAACCTATTGTCATCTATATACATATAAATACACCCCTTCCTTGTTAGTAATTAATAGTAAAAAAGCACTTTCCAATGCCAAAAGAAAATATATAATATATTCAATTAATTTCTATAGTTTTGCCAAGAAAAATTTATTTATTTTACTATGTAACAATTTACCAAAAAAAGATTTCTCCTATTAACAATTACATCTTTCAAAAAAAAAATCATTTCATATTATTTAAAAATAACCAAAAATTTCTAACATTCAAAAATCATAAAAATATGATAACCCCCTGTTCCCTATAGAAACATGAATATTGAAAATAAAATGAAAATCATAATCACAAATAAATGTTTATTACTAAAAAATTAATATATAAAACCCAAAAAAATAGTAAATAGGAAAAATGAGGGGTTTTACATCCTACACAACTTATAAAAATATCATCCTCGAAATTAATTTTTTTAATATATATAAATCATAACAATAAATCTTAATAAAATATAACAATAATCTTAACATAAAAAATATAGTAAGGCTGAATACGAAGGGGTCGTGAGTGCAATAATTCGTAAATCGATTTTCAAAAAAAATGTAGGTGGTAGTTAATAAAAGGAATCCAGTCGTCATCATATTCCACAATATGGGGTATAACCGTTCAAGCCTCTACCCAACTTATAAAAGTTGGCTAATCGTGCAAAATCATCGTTACACGACTTCTGAGAAAATAATTTCTGATGGAAGGCACAAGAATATTGGTCACTTGTTGATCACAGTCGTGGTTTCTAAGTGGGTTTAGATATTGACATGACGTTATCGATTAATAACTACTGTAAGAAATACAACTAAACATTGCCACTCTAGGGGTCATGCTTCTGACAAGCTGGTAGGGACCTCGGGTTTGAATATACTAAGGTGTATCAGTTCAGAAGGATTTCTTTCCTCGTCTAACATGGAAAACTAAGAAGTGGGTTTGAAGAACTTAGTGAAATAAAGGATTTATGACCAAGAGTTAAGAATCTATTAAAAGTGCAGAAGACCTTACTATAGTACATGCTTAGGTAAGTGTTCAGAATCCTTAAGTCAAAATGACCAGTGTGTACGGGATCGGTGTTTGGTGTTGTATAGGGGCATGGGCTTGCTTGGTTGTACAGCTCATATCATAAGTGTGACGGGTCTTGCATGAATTATGTGTGTTTAGTCTAGTTAAGGGGATGGGTCGATATTGGCATGGTTAAAAATCAATTGGAACCAAAATGGCATGTGTGGTTTGTTCTAAGGAAGAATACATCCTACATGTGGTAAAATTAAAATGGAGGACAAGAAGGTTTGTTTGTGCGGGACATGTATGTCATGTGAGTAGCATGACTAGTCTAGTTCGTGAGTGTGAACTTTGTCGAAAAGAAAAGGCTAGTGTTGTGCTTCAATTATCAAAATCACGGTCGAGGGTATCAAATGATACGAATACAGGTCGACGTTATGAAACATTGAATTATTAGCCTAATTGGAACCAATCATTTCCAACCACTTGCTAATTCCAAAATCTTATGTTTCTTAGAGAGGCTTGCGATCTATTTGCCTCAAAAATTTCGCTCTTGATTTAAACAAAAATGATTCTATGATTGGCTTGAAGAATTTAGGTTGCAATCAGTTAACGTAGTTATCTAAACGCACGAGGAAAGAGATATAAAATGCAAAATAAAAGATCGTTTCATAAATTCTAAACAGACGGAAGAACGGTCACGATTGTAACCCCAATCTGAGAGGTAGAGTTTAATAAGTTCAATGTTCTATCGAACTTATAGAAGTTGGTTAATCGAGGAAAGCACAGTAATAGGGCTTCTAAGAAGGTCAAATTTCAAGAAGGTATATGGAAGTATGAGGTATTTCCAATCATAGTCACGGACTCTATAGGAAGTCTAGGTATTATCTATTTAATATGGCCCATATATTAACTATGTTTGGTCAGGACAGTATGAGAGGTCTTGGTCAACTATATCCGAAAGCAAGTTGGTACCGATAGATGCATATCATAGGCTACGAAGATATGCAGTTACGAAATCTATGGAAGAAAAATTAGTGAGCCAAGAGGTAGGGCCTACATAATAGGGGTGAGGGCCTATTTCATTAAGTTTGGTTTTATAGTCCCAATTTGGCGACGGGCTATGATGGGTTTAACTGAGTCTCAATAGGTTCGCTAATTGGACTTCAATCTTTGATTGCATGAACTTTAGATTTTTAATCTATAGTGGATGGACAAAATTTCATGGAATTTTTAAACCGTCCCTATTAGTTTAGGGTAATGTAGAATATGTTCAAATTCAAGTGGTTGGGCAAATTTCCCGTCGGGTTGGTAGAATAGGTTCTGTAAGTCATGAGATGCGCCTTCCGTAACTTTTGTGTTTAAGTAGCACATGAGGCCTCTATTGAGTGGCACACTAGTGGCATGTGGGTAGAGGGCTTCGAGTAGATCACAACCATATATTGGGCCAAAAGATTTGAGTCAAGGTTGGATCTCTAACTGCAGTCGGAAAGTACATCGGTGTTATGGTAAGGGTTATCACTAGTCCCTTTTGACCTGAAAGTCGTATCATAATAATAGAGTGCAAGGAGATGTGTTTAAGTGCGACATGATATATCTACTTGAAGGTGAACTCGTTTAAGTTTTGCATATAAATTTTGGTGGAAGGTAACAGCTAGTATTACACTCAAATATCAAAGTCACGGTAAGGGACACCAAAAGATTTAGAAAGAAAGTGGGAGTTCACGAGTCACTAATTTATCATCCTAGTGAGAACCAATTTACCTTAATCAAACGGTGATCCCCTAATTCCTAAAAGTAAGAATGACTTACAATCTATTCACTCTAGAGACTAGGACATGGTTTTAGGAATAATGAGGTTAGAAATTTTCAAATTTGTGATATCGTACCTCGACTCTTGAAAATAAGGAATAAGACATGGCGTAACGGGATACGGTAGATATGAATCAAGTTCAAGGATCATTCCTAGATTATAATAAATGGGAAACAAGTGCGTACAATGGTACATGATTCGATAAAATATAATGAACCACCATTCCATAGTATACGAGAGTTATCGATGGGGTAACGAACTCTAAGATACGTCCTATGAAAGTTCTCTACCGGCTAAGTCGTAAACTTCTATTAGTGTTAAGCCAGTCAGACTATGGTCACAAGGGTTCTTGTGGTATCGAATGTAGTACTCATGCATTGCTGTTAATAACTACTATTTCATACTATGACAGGGTATTATGCTATGGTGTTGGCTAAGCTAGTGTTTGTGATGCTCCAATGCTAAATCATCTTAATAACAAATTTATATAACTAGAATAATATCTGTTGGATTCCAACCTCGAGATGGGTGTCTATCATAATCATGGTATATGCTTATCTTTGTTTCTGTCTACTCCTCTCATGTCTACACTGTAGGCCCTGTCGAGTAAGGGTCGGGTTAAGACATAAGGGTTACTGGTTAAGCCAAGAATCAAGATGAATATTTAGAGACTCACAATAATTGATTCCTAGAGATTAGGTAGTCTCCTAGGTTTGTGTTTTACCCAAGGGTAAGATCTTACTCATTTTCAAACTCAATGACTAGAAGGTCATGATATTAGTTTTAGGGTTGAGAGAGGACAAGTAACTCGAGCAAGATTGTAGTCACATGGATGGCCTATTGGTAGCTATACTTGTGTATACCACTATCATGGCCATGGGAGATACTCTGCATCTATCTATCTATCAAATTCAAGCGTTCGTCTTTCCAATCAGTGAAAGGCAAAAGCAATAAAGAGTTCAAGAAAGATGTTATCGAATACAATTATGTGATTCAAAGGCGAATGCATAATTCAAGAGGAACTGTCAATGCAGTCGCGGATGAGATCTTAGATACCTCTATATCTCAATCTACATGGGATAATCAAATAAAGAGCGAACCAAATACACTATGGCTGATCAGACCATAACACATTGATTCTAATTAGACAATATGCTTGTGGGCGTCCCCAGTATACATATGTCCTGAACAAGCTCGATAAAGAGTAAGCTTGCAAAACTAGGCTATAAATAGCGTCATTATTTATGATATTGCAAAGTAATAGTACGGAAGATAACGTTGAAAGCAGTCATAAATAGTTCAAGTTTCACCAGGGTCTAAGTCTTGTCCGGTGTTCATGCTTATACAGTCGTCCTACTATCTCTTGTATCAGGCTTTGGTTGACCAGTGGAGTATGGGCTACTAAAACTCTATCTTCTCGGTAACCATATCTTCCTAAACTAGCATATATTCATTGTCACCTTGTTATACTTTAATACTAGGTTACAAAGATACGGGTGGTAGGATGTAGTCATACTACCCAACTTATAAAGTCAACTAGTAGAGTAACTGAGGAATATAACACATATACTGGTATGAGTTATCTCCTAACCTTCCTATTCAGCACGAAAGAAGATAAGATTTACAGGGAAATAAATCAAGCAGAAAGAAGTCAAAGTAATCGGACGAGAGTTCGAGATTTGGAATCAAGGGAGGAAGTCAAGCTTGTGGATAAGATTCCTATATCCTAATCCAATATGCAGGCTCACAGCGGTACAGTAATCGTAAACGAAGTGACAAACTCGACCTGCATGGGCCACCACAAAAACATGTGACGCCCCAGTCACAAAATACTTAGGACTAAGTACGTAAACATGCCAGCTGTATACATACGAAATATACTCCAATATATGGAACCCCGTGTGTATACATAAGCTATAAAATGCAGTAAAACCATGATAACTAAATCTCATCTACAAAATCAGAGGAATAATAATATAAATCAACTCAAAAATTTGTCACTTATACATGTAGTTGGGCGGAGACAAATCCACTACCAACTATTTTAAGAGAGAAATATACAAAGAAAGGATAGATGAAAATGACAAGACAAACCAAGAGCAATCATCTTCGAAGGAGTGGAGAAGATCATGGCCTTGGCTAGAACACCTACAAAAAGTCACAAAGCACACACCTGGAGAGATAACCAGGTCCTAAGAGGGACGTAACAAGATACATAAAGAACATGCCACATAACTGAATATATATAATATGACATCAATCACAAGTAAAATAGTCCCATTTGTAACAAGATCCAATACCTCATCATCGAAACAGTGGACTACCCCTACAATTAAACAAGGACAAGGGGTAGCAGACTATACCGTGATGCGACATTGTCCCAAGCTACTAAAGGGACGGGGTGATATGACATTGACGAGGGTTACCTGACCATTCTAATATGCTTATGTAGTAAGAACAAACCTTTCACGCATGAGCACTCTGGGTACAGGAGCAGGAATTTAGGTATGGTCCCACCAGGATACCAGGGACCTCAAAGCATAACATTCATCGAATGTCAGAGGCCAGCAGGAAATCAGGTATCATGATCTAGGACCGTATCTCCAGTGGAGATAACCGACAATAATAGAAAAGTGCATACATGGCCCATACGTTAAGGAACTGTTCTTCCCACCCAATGCCTAGTAAAGTCACATCTATGACTCCTATACCTCTACTAACTGCCAAGTCTCCTAACATACCTCTATTAGCAGTTAGCCCTAACGCATGCGTACAGGTGATCAGCCATCACGCAAGTACTGCTACAAGCTACTCATCTCACACATACCTCGTGGTACATCTGTGTCAAGGTTTATGTAATATACTACAAATGGTAGTCCCTTAACTCTAGGTCCATATGCATTCAAAGGATAATAAGTAAAGTAAAGCTAATATCACTGAGCGGGCAATAAATCAGGAACTGTAATAATGGTACAGCTACAAGAACTAAAAATAAGTGAATAGTGATATGCAATAATAAAAATGTAGACTAAACATAAGCAGTAAATATGGCAAGGTATCTTCCCTGAGGTTGTGTGCAAAAAGGGCAACATCTAATAGCTCGAACCATCAGAATAGTGAAGTGATGAAAGCCAGATTCCGCATACTTCCTCGGATGCTGAAATAAACACCACGAACGTGTTCGGAATATAAGATATGTCTAGCAAATGCCTGTCCAAAAGTCAAATTCTGGAACAGGAGCAAAATCGTAATTTCGGGTCAAAATGATATCCGCCGTTGGACCCATTTTGCACCGAAACGCATGCACCTACGGTCTCTAAAGTTGTCAAACTATATGGCTATGGTCCAGTTTGATGAGATGAACTCAACGGTATGTCCAATTTCGAATTCCGATGAGTCGTGCACAAAATTGCCCATTGGATCGGGTCGTGGGCCCGTCAAATAGGTGTTCCGGTCGACCTTCTCAGAATCGGACCAAACTTGGCATACTAGACCAGAAAAATAATACGATCCTGCTGGCGTAAGTTACGTTTTGATTGGACAAACGTGCACAAAGTAAGTGGAAAATTTGTAAAGGGGCCGATACGATAAATTTCGACGGATACGCATCAAATTTGTCGCGCACACGCAACCAATTTGAATTCCGTCAAAGCCCACACGTCCGCGAAGTCGATACGCACCTTTCGATGTTTTCGGTTCGCGACCACGTCGCCCGATTTGGTGGGACGCACGTCGTATCGGAGATTTTTCATTAAAATTTTGTTTTCGAAATAAGGTTTTTCCTGATTTTTGAAACTAAATAACTTCGCAGACATTGAATGAAATCATGATCTACAAGATGGGATTTATTCTTGTATATGTTATCTAGGTCTGCTTTGAATTAGATTTTCTAAATATCTAATGGTTTGTGAGAAATCGTCCTTCCAAACAGTGCCTTCAACTCGTACTCTGTTTCGTTTCGAAACAAGTTTTCGCCAATTGTGGCGTCGATTTCCCGGACAATCTAACGTGATTCGTTCAAAACTAATTAAAGGGACTAGAAGGGGTTAGGGTTGTTTTCTAACCTGCACAATTGGTTCACAAAGTGGTGGAGCGATGCGAGAAATTCTCGGCCACGAAGATGGGTTCGTTGCTGCCCCTGTTGCTGCCTTTGCTTCTATTGTTGCCTGTTGCGCACTGCTTGGCCAGCCTCCGACGAGTCCGGGCGGCACACAGGAAGTTCGGGGGGGGGGGGGTGTGCGGAGGCAGGGGCAAGCTAAGGTGTGAGTAGGGTCGGTAGGGGGTTAGGGTTTTTGGAGGATTTTCCCAATTCTTCTGTACGCCTGCATACATATAGCGGTTGCTCAGTTGCGGGGAGGGCTCGACCTGGGTTTGGGGCCTTTGCGGGTTTCTAATTGTTACTATTCCTAGGAACAGTAAAAATTAGAAGTTTGTATATTTTTTATTTTTTTATAAAACCTATTGTCATCTATATACATATATATATACACCCCTTCCATATTAGTAATTAATAGTAAAGAAGCACTTTCCAATGCCAAAAGAAAATATATAATATATTTAATTAATTTCTATAGTTTTGCCAAGAAAAATTTATTTATTTTACTATGTTACAATTTACCAAAAAAATATTTCTCCTATTAACAATTACATCTTTCAAAAAATCATTTCATATTATTTAAAAATAACCAAAAATTTCTAACATTCAAAAATCATAAAAATATGATAACCCCCTTTTCCCTATAGAAATATGAATATTGAAAATAAAATAAAAATCATAATCACAAATAAATGTTTATTATAAACATTTAATATATAAAACCCCAAAAAATAGTAAATAGGAAAAATGAGGGGTTTTACAGTAGCTTCTACCGACCACCGGATCTCATCAGTATGGTATGTATATATATAGAGAGGTAATGTAGTGGTATTGTGTATATACTTGATATCTATGTATGTTATACCTTGGTATCCTAGTCTACTTGTGTTAGGCTATAGCTGTAACGCCCCAGTCCCAAAATACTTGGAACTAGATACGTATCATGCCAGCTGTATACATATGAGTAATTAGAAGGCTCGTATGTATACATAAGCTGTCCAATGCACTAAATCTCATCCACGAAGATAAATAATGATATAAAAGCAACTTTGAGTTTGTCATGTATACAATAGTTGGGCGGAGACAAATCCACTACCAACTAAATTAAATATGAAAAAAATATACAAAGAAAGAATTGGTCGAGCGAAGCAAACGACGAGTCCAAGAGCAATCATCACGATGGAATAGAGCGCATGTCATGGCCTTAGCTAGAGCACCTGCAGAAAGTCACAAAACACACCTGGAGAAATCACCAGGTCCTCAGAGGGACGTAACAAGATACAGGAAGAACATGCCATGTAACTGCATAAGTAAAAATACTATAAACTACAACACAACAGGGTACCTAACCATCTATGTGATATGCACTTTGAGGACAACGTTCTACGCAGGGGATGTAACGGATTCACGCAAGCAAGTAATAAAGAGTGGCCGTCAAGTAGCGCTCATCCGAGACACTATCGGCCCGGGACAGAAGGTAGCGCTCATAAGAGTCACTATCGGCCCAAAATGTGTGTAAAAATAAATGTAGTCCCTACGCTAATAGTTGTCCCCTCCCCCCAATGATACTGTACATGCATCGTAACCACGACACACCAACACATGTCGCTTCCACAACACTGTTTATAATAGATAAATGTCAAGTCTTCTAACATGTATCTATTGACAGTTATTCCTACGCAAGCGCACGGGTGATCAGCCAACACGCAAGTGACCACTACATGATACTCACAACTCACACACAACTCGTGATACAATCGTGACAAAGTCAATGACATGCATTCTTATTGACGGAAGCCTCTTAACTCTAGGTCCACAAGCAAAAAATAATAATAAAAAAGGAATATAGATACAATAAACGAAATAAAATGCAACTAAATGTAAGCAGTACAGATGGCAAGGTATCTTGCCTGGTATGTCGCCTGATGTGGTACGATGATCCAACAAGTCTTGTTTGTCCAAAAGCCATGTTCGATGTGTAAGGGTCCGAATTTGTAAGGAAATAGGGAAGCACGATTAGTCATGATTAATGGGGATAATTCGAAGAGAGTTTGCGTAAAGAGACACGCGTCCCCTTTTTTTTAGAAAATATTTTATAATATACTTGAAAAATAATTCTACGTAAATACTTGAAAATATTTTATATTCAAATTTAGAAAAATATATTTTATTAGTCAAATATATGTTATAGAAAGATACCTTAAAAATCAAATTTTGTTTTTAGGCAAAGTACCCTATGTTTGTTTTTTTCAAGATAAAGAGTTTTGAGGTGGAAAGCCATATATGGAAAAAAAAATATGAAGGATACTAGAAAATTATTATCTAATTTTTGGAAGCTACGCTTTATGGGGCAAAATATTTTGTTTTTATTATTATTATTTTATTTAAATAATAATAATAATAATAATTTAATACTAAGAACATGGTAACACTAAAATACTTGTACTACTGCTATCTTGTATTTCAGAGTATAGCCTACTAAAAGCATAGATATATATATATTAATTTAATAATAACTTAAGATTATCTAACAGTGATAATAATATGTATAAAAAACTGATACTACTACTATATTAATAATAATAATAATAATAATAATAATAATAATAATAATAATAATAGAAATAATAGGAACAGCTGTAAGCTGTGCTCCTTTCATTGGGAACAAGGAACACAACACTCAAACAAAAATAAAAATATAGAATGTATAAAAGTCAAGAAGAAGGAGAGAGAGAGAAAAAATCACAGCAGGGATGTGAGGAGGAAGAAGGGAGCTAGAGGTGGGGATGCTTACCAGAGTAAGGGGGTTTAACCGCAGGTGGAAGTGGGAAAGCCGAGGAGAGGACCACCGGGACAGGGCTCGGCTCGCAGCGGTGGGCACGCCGCAGAGAATTGGTGGTGCGGTGCCCTGGGCGTCGGCGGCGGAGGAGCTCGGTAGTCCGTCGGGTTCGTGGATGCGGAAGACGGCGGTGGATTCGGTTGTCGCGGTGCGGCGGAGAAGAAGGAGAGGCGACCATCCGGGGTGGCGTGCTGGGGTTTAGTGGTAGCGGCGCTGCTCTGGGTGGCGGGAGCGGAGCTGATGCAGTGTTCGGCGGGAAGTCGAACGGGGTGGCGTGGGCGGGCGACCGCTGGGATTTTCGAGCGGCGGGCGGTCGGGTGCGACTCCCGCGGAGGTCGACGGAGGTCGGCGTTCAGATCGATCGCCGGAGTGGGAAGATGCTCATCTGCGTGGAGTCACGGGGACTGCGGCTGGTACGACGCCGCTCGAGGAATGTCGCAATGGAGGTTAGGTTTTCCTTCCTTCACTTTTTGGTGTGCTGGGTTGTGGGTTTGGACGACGGTGTCCCGGCGAGAGGGTGGCCAGAAATCAAGCACGGGGTGAAGAACTGTGGTAGTAGTAGCGGTCTTGGCCTCGGTGGTGGGAATTCGTTGCGGCAGTTGTGGTGTGTGGATGGCCGGGGTCGCTGGCCAGGAAGGGCACGACGGGGTGATAGCCAGGAAGGAGAAAGTTTGGGACGGGTATTCGGAGAGGAGGCGGTGAAGATGGTGGTGGTGATTGTATGGTGGCTGCGACAATGGTGGGGTGCTGAGGATAGACTGGCTACGGCGGGTGGCTGGGATGGCGATGGATGTGGGTAGGGTTAGGATTGTTCGGCGGTATCGGGTGTGTCGTGTCGGGGTTGCTGTGAGATGGCTCAGGAAGAGGACATGATCTGTGCGGTTCGTGTCGGGATGCCGATACGAAGGAAATAATACAATATAGTTGTAAACTATGGAATAAGATATGAGTGGGTGGCAACATAGACACGATTCACAGTTTGTAGAGTTTTATGGAAGAAAGAGGGCAAGTACCTCTCCTTTTATAGGAGGTGGAAATCCCATTAGGATAAAGGCTAGGATTGATTTAAAACCTGATAATTCATAGTTTAATTTAAATTAATTTAAACCATTTCAATCAATCCACATAAATTTCTAGTTTTACATCTATATAAATCCAATCAAATTAATATAGAAAATTTTCATCATGAATTTAAACTTATTCGTGTAATATCAATAAAATCTTTTGAAAATTTTAATTTCCATAGTTAAATATTTGATCATTTTATTCCAAAAATTTCTTTTATAAATAATGTAAAAAAAGTAATAAAAATTTAATTTCGAAAAATAGAATATATGAATAAATTCCAAGTAACTCAGTATGTAAATAAGATATTTACCTAAATGTTTTTTTTCTACTTACAAGACATAATAAATAATAATATTTTTTTAATAACAAATAAATTAATGTTTCGGCAACCCGTCATGATGCCTTCTTACAAATTCAAGCAAATAAAATTATTTATCATATTATTAATTTTGAAAATAATAAAAATATTTTCTAAAAATATGTACCTCGCACATATTCGTACTTGACGAGTAAAATACGAAAAACTTATATTCGTACGTGACGTACAAATATGAGCAAGCGAACGTACAATACAAAAAAAATTATGCCATATTTATAAAATAAAAAAAATTTAGTAGAAAATTAGAGGGTTTTACAATAGCATGACCTAGAATTGACCCAAATAGATCCATATGACATTGTAGACTAGAGTTTGACTAAACCCTAGACTGTTGACCAAGTTTGACTAGAATTTGCCAGAGTTGACTTTGACCTAGAATGACCTAGAAATTATGTAGAATGCATTATAAACTTCAATTATCATTGAATACATTATAACCTATGTTGCTGTAAATAGGACTCAGTTACTCCGGTTCGGACATCTGTTCTCATTAGTCATTCAGGATATCAGGCGAGTACATGCTCTGATCATTTCATACTTGCTTGGACATATATTGTTGCTCTAGACTACTTTACTTGATGCTGTCACATTGTTACCACAGATTGGTACTATATAGATCTTTTCATGAGATGTTATCCCCCTTTGGGTGCATCGGATACTTTATGTCATGTGCTTTTCATGTACATCATGTATTCTTTTACTCTCATTATTCATGTACACTTATGTGCTCTCATGTACTCTCATGTTCACATGTGCTTCATGTATAAAACTATCATGTACGTAACATAACTTGACCAGGTCTTTGTGTATTGATTGGGGACGGGAGAGTAGAAGTGGTTATGTGATCAATTCCAAAGTAGGTTCGTCATGTACAACTCTGTAACTTAGTCATGTACAAATCAAGCCGATTACATAACCATCTTGTGCTCTAACTCACTTATATTCACTTACATTTCTTATTTTATATACAAACCTTCATGTACTCAGATTTATCTATTTTTACTACTCATGTACATCTCTTACAGCGTTTCATGTATTTTATTCTATTGCTTGTTCTACATTTTCTGTCATGATATGAACTGCATGAGAGTTATGTATTCACTCATGTCCTGACTGGAACTATTAAAAATATTACAGAGAACGAAGAGAATTTCTGTCCTACCTACTATGGAGCTAGTATAGATGACACTTGTGACCTGGACCCTCAGAAGGATCCAACAGTTGCTGAGGACATTACCTTATTGCCTAGGCTAGACTGCTAGGCTTTATCTTTATGTTATTTGTGTTGTCTTTGAGATGTATTATTTGAGATGTTGAGATTTGGTGTTGTTAAACACTTAGACTTATTTCTTCTAGTTGTATCTCTCTTTTGAGGATTTCATATCTATCTTATCGTACCATTATCCATCTTAGATTGTGATTGAGTTGTACCTTCTGTATTGTCCTCCTATTGAAGAGTATATTCTGTACAGGTATATTTACACTGTGTTAGATGTTTATGACCTAGGACAACATTCTACTGCTGACACTGCGGCGTAGGCTGGACGTACCCACGGTCTCGTGCCCTTACACTGGGTACGGGTCGTGACAGACAGTAAGGTAAAAGTTTCACAAGTATGCGTGTATCCACAAGTAGACATATTAATGTAAATTATGTAGAGGGTTTGGGACTTAACCTATGTTTATGAGGGTTCACTTGTATCAGTCACACACAAATGCATCAAGGTATCAGTTGACACACACTAAAGTATGAGTTTGCACTCAGTACATCACAACCTAGGCAAGAGTACTCTGTGTCACTTGTAGAGGTAGAGTCCTATATATTCATAAATAGTATCTATAGATGTACACAGGTATCAGGGAAGCTAAGTCTAAGTAACTGTTAAAGGTTGTTTGCCTTTTGCCAAGCATATAAGGACCCGTGCACTTGTATGCAGTAGTATGGCCTATGAAGGTTATCTAATTTATTCTAGATACTTGAAAATTCACACAGGGCATGTGGAGCCCAAATAGCAGGATGGTTCTGATTATCCCCAGTTTAATGGCTCCTAAGGACTCCACAAATGATAGATAGATGCATGACATATATGGGTAACAGGTAAGTATCCCTGGTGAGAGTACCTAAACTGTGTGCATGCATATAGTGCAGCAATAGTAGTTACTGCTGCTATAGGTTCCTGGCAAGAGCAAGGGGCTGTGTAAAGGAAGCTACAGGAAGAGTAATTGTAGCATCCGCTACCAAAATTTCTATTTTGATTAAATAACATTAGGGATTCTTTTTGTAAGAATTTGAATTTTTGCGACGTAATGGTATGAACCTAAGTCTATAGGTGCGATATGCTAACATTTGCTTGTATATAGTCTCTATGGTACTAGATAGCCCGAATAGGTTATTTTAGCTATTTTTGAATTTTCTAGAATTTTGGTAATTTTTAGATAAATTTTTACTATAGTATTATTATTTGGAAAAGCTTTTATAATTTTAGTGAGGGAACCCGAGGTCGTTCTAGAGGCCAAATATTTTATTTTGGGTTTTAGATGGTCAAATATATTTTCTATAGTTTTCTGGAATATTTGGTAATTTTTTGGATTTTTTTTGGATTTTTTAGATGTTTTATTAAATATATTTTCAGCCGAGCCGTAGCTCCATGATCTATTGGATCATGGAGGGAGCTGCAGAGATGCTGCCACGTGGCACTCTTTAGCAGCCTCCGAGCCGCAGCTAGTATATATATATATAGGCATATAGTTTATTGTTTTTTGAAAACCTAATAAATCCAGCAGCCTTTTTGTGGGAGAATTTAAGTTGAGTTCTCGGCTTCGCGGAGCGATTGCCGCCAATCCAGACGTGCTTTTCATGCTATACTTTTTTTATTTGAAGAGTATCGAGGTTAGATTTCCGAATATCTAATTTATTTTAACAAAATTTGAACCCAAAATTTTGGAAAATTTGTAGAGTGATGGTTGTCCAAAATTTGACACGTTTCGGTGTTTTCAAGATTCCGGGGGAAGTAGGAATTAGACTCATGAACCGTTTAAAGTTTTGGAAAGATAACACCGAGATCTACGTCATATAACTTTTATAGAAATGAATACATTCATTTACTATTTTAATTAATTCGTAGAACTCGATTTTGGCTGACGAATCATCGATTTGGCAACGGTTAGGCATAATTGCAATATCTTTTAACCAAAGCATAATTTTGTGGCACAGTAAATTCCAGTACACTCGTGGTACTAAAATCTACTAGGTGCAGTCAAATCATAGAGTTTGTTTTATTTGACTACTTAGTCATTGATGTACCTCGATTTGTGTGCCACGATTCCCGAATTGAAAACCGTGACTTTTTCAGACCGAAAACTTGTGTTTAACTTTCATTTCAGAATTATATTAGATTAAATAGATTTTTAGATGATTTATTTCAAAAATAAATAGAATTAATTAGGTTCAACCACTAGTCAATTTTTAGGATTTTTAGAGTAGGATTTTCATATCTAACTTATGATTATTTATGTAACGGGGTAGATCGGTCTACGACGTCTTGAGTTATGACTTCATCATCTAGCAGAGCAAGGCAAGTATCACTATTACCTATATTGTTTTTATTTTATGCTGCATGTTGTTCTTTTCCTTAAACTGTCAGTCTTATCATTTCTATTATTGTGCACAAGAGTTATATTTATTCTCATGTGGTCATCCATGTTCATTTACTGTTTTCGTTCAATGTTTAATGTTTAAATGTTTAAGTTTAAATCTAATGTTTAAAATGATTATGTTTAATTGTGAGGGAGTCGGGAGGAAGAATACAACTAGTATGCATGTGGTCTACGCAATGTATAAGTTTTTCCAATGTCAATGTTAGTAGCAGTCGTTGCACTTCACATACCGACTGTCGAATGTCCTAATCCATCCACATGCAAAACACTTGTATTCTAAAACACACAGTACACGTGACTTGATTCGTGTTGACATATTATCTAGTAGTTTATCTTACATTAATCGTTCTCTCATATTGTTTTCGTGTCTTAATTATATCTTCAACTATTTCATGTCATAGTTGTACTCTCAAACTGTTTCTAAGATATAGTGGTCCCTTTTATATCTTGTCATATTCATCTTTTTTTTACCGTTATTCTCCATGCTGGTATATTATATTGTGTAATGTAGTTTATGGTGCGTATCTTGGTGACACTGACGTTACCAATGTACCGATTGCTTCTACTGATATGGAGTAGCATATTTCTTTCTTATGCTCTTTCGTGCTATTCTTAGCTAGTGAGCTTAAGGACTTTAGTTCTAGTTTTTTTATATTTATTTTAGCGAGTTTGTTCCCGAGACTAGATTGAGTTGTAGTGGATCTTTCTTTAAATTATTTACTGAGACTTTAAGTTTAATCTATTTGTCATGACTTAGTTGTGGATGATATATGTGAAATGTGTACTTATTGTGGATCATTATTATCATAGACAGCAAACTATCGCCGATGCTGTGGCGTAGGCTGGGCTTGGACACATACTCGTTTTTGAAAAACGAGTGCGGATTGTGATAAGTTTTTATGGTGGTCCATGCAGGTCAGATTTTGCATAAGGTTGTGAACTCACGGTTATTACTTCAATTTACTAGTACTAGATGTGAGCCTGCGAATAGAATTGAAGATAGGATTTAGAATAACTTCTACGAGAGTTATATCATCCACAAATAGGATTTCCAACCCAATGAGTCTTCCATCATCATATCTCTTATGCATCTTGGTTGATTTCTTCCGTGATTTTTTTGATATATTTTTATCTACCGTTCTAACCACGTCCTTTACGTTCCTTTTATTTAGAAATGGTTGATACAAGGCGTAGTTTGATCCGTAGGAGCAAGAGGGTAAGCTTAGTTGGTTATATGTTATTGATTTAGTTTCCTTTACATTTTTTCAACCATTATCTCTATGATTTAGCCTAAGAGTTATCATTAGATTGCTTATAGGAGTTGTAAATTATATTATACTATTAGTGACATTTGATTTTTGAGGACAAAAATATTTTTAAAGGGGGTAGGTTGTAACGTCCGCTACCAAATTTTCTCTTTTGATTAAATAACATTAGGGATTCTTTTTGTGAGAATTTAAATTTTTGCGATGCCATGGTATGAACCTAAGTATATAGGTGCGATATGCTAAAATTTGCTTGTATATAGTCTCTATGGTACTAGACAGCCCGAATAGGTTATTTTAGCTATTTTTGAATTTTCTGTAATTTTGGTAATTTTTAGATAATTTTTTACTATATTATTATTATTTTAAAAAGCTTTTATAATTTTTGTTAGGGCACCCGGGGTCATTCTAGAGGCCAGATATTTTATTTTGGGTTATAGACGATCAAATATATTTTCTATAATTTTTTGGAATTTTTTGAAATTTTTGGTAATTTTTAGGGATTTTTTAGATTATTAAATATAGGGAAAAAACTATTTTCTTGGACTTCTAGAATTTACTGTGCAATTCTATGGGCATAAAATAGCCCCAATTATTTTTCAATGGTTTATAATGGTATACTACATTTTCTAGAATTTTTTAGGAATTGTTTGATATTTTTACATATTTATTTGGAGTTATTAGATTAAAAACTGATTTATGGTAATTAAAAACCTATTTTCCTAAAATATTACACAGTCGGCTGCAGCCGGTCCCAACTTTCAGCCACACAGGCTGGGCAGCGTGGCCCAGCTGTCATGCAGTGGTGCGTGTGAGACTCTGTCTCCTAGCCAGTCTCGAAATCCAAGCCGAGCCAAGCTCTCAGCCGAGCTGCAGCTCCCTGATCCATTGGATCATGGAGGGAGCTGCATAGATGCTGCCACATGGTGCTCTTTAGCCGTCTCTGAGCCGTAGCTAGTATATATATATAAAGGGATATAGTTTATTGTTTTTCGAAAACCAAATAAATCCAGCAGCCTTTTTGTGGGAGAATTCAAGTAGAGTTCTCGACTTCGCGGAGCGAATGCCGCCAATCAAGACGTGCTTTTCGTACGCTATTTTTTTATTGGTAGAGTATCGAGGTTATTTTTCTGAATATTTAATTTATTTTCACAAAATTTGAACCCAAATTTCTGGAAAATTCGTAGAGTGACGGTTGTCCGAAATTTGACATATTTCGGTGTTTTCAAGATTCCGGGAGAACCAGGATCAGAATCACAAACCGTTTGAAGGTTTAGAAAGCTAACATAGAAACCTATGACATATACTTTTTCTAGAAATTAATACATTCATTTACTATTTTAATTAATTAGTAGAACTCAATTTTAGTCGACGAATTATCGATTTGGTTACTGTTAGCCATAATTGCGATATCTTTTAACCAAAGCATGATTTTGTGGCATGGTCAATTCCAGTGCACTCACGGCACTGAAATCTACTAGGGTGCACACTCAAATCATGGAGTTTGTTTCATTTGACTACTTAGTTATCGATGTGCCTCGATTTACGTGCCACGGTTCCCGAATTGGAAACTGTGACTTTTTCAGGCCAAAAACTTGTGTTTAACTTTTATTTCAGAATTATATTAGATTAAATTAGGTTTTTAGATAATTTATTTCAGAATTAAATAGAATTAATTAGGTTCAACCACTAGTCAATTTCTAGCCTTTTAGAGTGGGATTTTCATATCTAACTTATGATTATTTATGTGACGGATAGTTCGGTCTACGACGTCTTGAGTTGTGACTTCATCATCTAGCAGAGCAAGGCAAGTATCACTATGACTTATATTGCCTTTATTTTATAAGATATATGTTGTTCTTTTCCTGAAACTGTTAGTCTTATCGTTTCTATTACTGTGCACGAGAGTTATATTTATTCTTATGGTCATCCATGTTCACTTACTGTTTTCGTTCAATGTTTAAATGTTAATTAGGTTTAAAGCTAATGTTTAAAATGATCATGTTTAATTCGGAGGGAGACGGGAGGGGGAATCACTACAAGAAAAAAGGCTTTTCTTGACGGCTTTTCCTCGTCCAGAAAGGGGTATATTGATGGTTGCGGATCCGTCAAGTAGGCCGGAGTCAAGAAAGGACCCTCTTTTCTTGACGGTCGCTGGCAGGACTTTTCTTGATAGTTTTTGGCCGTCATATTAAGTAGTTTTCTTGACTGTTTTTAGCCGTCAAGATAGCATTTTTTAAAACCGTCAATGTAGGTGAAAACTTTTCTTGACTCCGGCCTAGATGACGAATATTAGCCGTCAAGAAAAGCCCTCTTGCAGCAGGATTGAGTTAATTGTTGACGTTTTATAACCGTCAGGAGAAGCTAAATTTTGTATAGCAAAAATTCTATTTATAATTATATATTATGAATAGAAAGCACACATAATATCAATAATCTATAAGATATACATATATCAAATAACTATAAAACCTAATTTTTATATTAATAAACTGTATATTGTTCATACACCAGAAACTTTCAATACATCCAATACGTCCAACCACAAACATCTAACACTTGTCCAACCACAAACATATCCAACCAAAGTATGTATTTTCCATACATCTTAAACATCCAAAACTGAAAATTATACAAATAAAATCAAAATATGTAGCAAACCTGGCCGGAGCACATCCCTCCTATATTCACAGCACCTTTATTTTCTATGTAGTTCCTGAGAGGAGAAGAAAAATATATTTAATCATTTATGTGTCCATGTTTGTATAAATTAATAACTGAGAACGAAATGAAATAACCACGAGGCCTACAAGTCAATACAATAATCAAATTCTAGTTCAACAATTTAAAAAGAAATTAGGATGACAAACAAAGTGTGATATTAGTTGGATCAACCAAGCCACCAAAAAGTCCAAGATTATAATATCAACCACGTCCAAACTACAAAAAATAACAAGTTCAGGAGTACAATATCATCCACACCCAACCTTTGTATATGACACATCAAAGGAGACCCAACAAACTGCCAACAAGCCACCAAAAGCAACAACCAAGTAAACATTTGTATCAACAAGCAAGTATCAGTAAAGCTCTAACCCACCAAAAGCAAAAACAAGTAAAAAATAACCTGAAAATAGAAAAATTATATAATTATTTTAAGGATAGATAATCTATTTAATTATACCTAGTTTGATGCCTCTACCCTTCTATTTCTAAGTGCACCACATTAAGGAACGATACTGAACCAAAGGGGGTCTTCAAATAATATAGAAAAAAATGATAGTCAACAAAATAATCCACTGATACTCAACAGAAGTTTAACATAGAAAAAAATAACCTGGACATAGAAATTGATAGAGAAAGTATGGGCTCAGAGTTTAGTAAAGGCTTATTGAAAAATATTTCCAACCCCAATATGTAGCCAATAAACAATTTATCCTATTATGAAACTGATACTCCAAGTTATACTGACACTCACAAATTTCAAGTGTGGTATCAGTACCCAAAATTTAGCTCAATGTGTAAAATATATCAAAAAATTTATACTGATTGCTCGAGAAAATGAAGGATCATGGGATCGAACTTTCTGTTGTGACATTCAACATGATAATTGATGCTCTGTGTAAAGAAGGAATGGTTGAAAAAGTTTATAAATTATTAGATGTGATGATTCAAAGAGATTTGGAACCCAATGTAGTAACTTATATACACTACCTTAATGGCCACAAGTCATATGTCACTCCTATCCTAGGAATTTATATTTTGTGCTTATCAGCTGACAATCAGCCGACCCAAAAGAATTAGGATAAAGGATCTGTTGTTGTTGTTGATGATGTAGCTGATAACGAGTGCTGTTATATTCAAATGTACAACTAGTTGAATAACATAGGAAGAAAAAGGAAAATATATGCTGTTGCACATGATGCATATAATGCATAAGTTATGGTTATGAACAACTTGTGGTTCATATAAACACATGCCTTGCCTGAAGATTCTCAACGTTAAAAATCAGATAACATCTTCTCTTCCCTGATAAAATTAGTACAATATCAAACAGCATAATAACAAAAGAGGGGGAGCATTTATTCAACAATGATACACAAAAAATTATTGTCTGTAACTTTTGGAGTCTAATTGTTAATAAGTTGGCTATTCTTTCTCCAAAAAAAGAGTCAAGTGGTTCTGTATACATATGTATGAATATTCTCAAAGTTGTAAAACTAAGCAGTATGTGCACAGAGCTGAGAATAACAAAAATTAAAATTGTATGGTGACAACATTTTAAGTATCAATCATAAACCAATACATTTCGGCTATTTTGGGTAGGAATTGGAGGGTCCTAAATCACAGAAACCATAATTGCTAACATAGGAAGCGTCTGAAAAACAAAATTAAAACATAGGTTTCGAATATTGATGCAAAATTTTTAGTACCTGTACTAGGACAAAGATATTTAAAGTTAATAAAAAAATTGAATAGTTACCTGTAATATCTTTGCAGATGTGTGTGAATCATGGCCGACAGGGACACTCAAACGTTTGGATCCAACTGACTTTTTTCTATCTGATAACCATGAAGCAAAAGCAGCAGCAATTGCTTTCAAAACGGGCTCAGTAAGGTTGACTGGCTCCCTCTCAACACCAGCTACAACAACACCTCAAATATCACTGAAAAATTAATGCTTTTATAGTTCTGGATTGTCTAGACTCTTGTCAAACTTGGAAATCAGAATTTAGCCTTTATATGATACTTTATCACTTCTCATCTCCATGAGAAACATCCAGGATAGATAATACATATCTAAGGTGGGCTTTAATAAGAAATACAAGATAAAATGATTGCTTCTGGAACTTCCCTAGAACTCCACACCTATCATATAATATTAAATGGACTTTGTAAAAATCACCATGTTGATGAGGCCATGAATCTGTTCAACACCATATCATGTCAGAAGGAAAAACGGGAAGCTACGACGTTCAATATTTTAATTGAAGGAATGTTTTAAGATGGTAAAGTTAATGCAGCAAAGGATCTCTTTAACTCTATTCTCGCAAGTGATGTAGTGCAACCAGATGTCACAACAGAACATATAATGGGAATATTTAAAGGGAAAAGAAAAAAAATAAAAGGAGGAGGAGTTATACCTTTCGGCAACAACATCTGTAGCCTTCAAGAAGGCGATTAGGGAATCGAGCGCATTCTCTTGCACCGGTGCATCGAATTCTCTATTGTCTTTCAAAACAAAGGATCTACCGAACAAAAATCGATTTGTTATGCAAAGTTTTCGATCATCGACATCAGTACTTACACTTAAGCAAAAGTAGGTCAATTTTGACTTCAAAAATGCAAAGTAAACACAAAAATGTCTTATCTTGTATCTACTGCGACATGATAGAGGACTTCCCAGTGAGGGAACTGCTGCTTGTCATCACTCGACGTGGCCATCCTTGTTGAATCGAATGCGATCCACCTTTCCCTTCTTGACATGATAAATTTTAGATCCTCCCTAAAATAGAACCAACTTCAAAGCCTTAAAATGATAAATTTTACAAATATTCAGAAATCAAGAAATGGAACCAACTTCAAATCCCTAAAATAAAAAATTTCACAAATTTGTAGAAATTAAAGGAGGAAAAGTTTTTTTTTCATCTATATCATCGACATAACCCAAAAAGAGAAAGAAACCCTAACAAAACCCTAAGAAATGGTACCTCATGTCCTCGAGGTCAACGTCATCGTCGTCAAAATTAGCCTCCCCATCCAAAACATCGTCAAGTCGATCGCGGCGTCGAAGCAGCGGAGCACACCATCGTACCTATTCTTCTTCCTATCGTATCTCTTCTTCTTTTCGAGATCACTCTTTCTTGGCGAGGGGGAGGACGACAAGAGATGGCACAGCGGAGTGCTCCACTTTTTTGACGACCGGGATCGGGATGGCTGGGCTCGAAGAAGAGGAGTAGGAGAAATAAAGGGAGGAAGAGAGGAAATGACTCGAAGAGGAGATGAGGAGAAAGGGAGAGAGGAGTTGTTTCTGAGAGAGAAATTTTTCATCGGGAGAAACTTTGCTGCTTCTCTCCATAAAAAATAACCACAACCGTCAATAAATATAAACAATTTGAAAAAATTACCATAATGGCAGCCGAAATATTTGTGCCAACTTTTTCGCACATACGTTAATTGAAGGTTTTCATGAATCAGTCAACAAAAAAATTATGTTTCTTGACGGATCCTCTAAAACCGTCAACTATTATGGTAAAAATTAGCTAAATTAACTTATAATGGGTGCTTTTTTGACGTATACCTACAACCGTCAAGATAACCACTATTGTTGACGGTTTTCGACGACCGTCAACTTATAAACCGTCAAGAATCGTCATTTTTCTTGTAGTGAATACAACTAGTATACATGTGGTCTACGCAATGTACAAGTTTTTCCAATGTTAATGTTAGTAGCAGTCGTTGTACTTCATGTACAGACTGCCGGATGTCCTAACCCATCCATATGCAGAACACTTGTATTCTAAAACAAACAGTACACGTGACTTGATTCGTGTTGACATATTATCTAGTATTTTGTCTTATAATAGTCATTCTCTCACATTGTTTTCGTGTCTTAATTATATCTTCAACTATTTCATGTCATAGTTGTACTCTCAAACTGTTTCTAAGATATAGTGGTCTCTTTTATATCATATTCATCTTTTCCTTACCGTTATTCTTCATGCTTGTATATTATATTGTGCAATGTAGTTTATGCTGATCTTGCTCCAATCCTGTCAGGATAACTGTTTTTCAGCTTTAGACGATGTAGTTTGCTCGAAGATTTATGGTACGTATCTTGGTGACACAGACGTTACCAATGTACCGGTTGCTTCTACTGATGTGGAGTAGCATATTTCTTTCTCATGCTCTTTCGTGTTATTCTTAGCTAGTGAGCTTAAGGACTTTAGTTCTAGTTGTGTTATATTTATTTTAGCAGGTTTGTTCCCGAGACTAGTTTGAGTAATAGTGGATCTTTCTTTAAATTATTTATTGAGACTTTAAGTTTAATCTATTTGTCATGACTTAGTTGTGTATGATATATGTGAATTGTGTACTTATTATGATCATTGTTATCGTAGATAGTGTACTACTATCGATGATGTGGGTCGTGACAAATTTTTATGGTGGCCCGTGCAGGTCAGATTTCGCATAAGGTTGTGAACTCACGGTTAGTACTTCAATTTAGTAGTACTAGCTGTGAGCCTGTGAATAGGATTGAAGGTAGGCTTTAGAATAACTTCTACGAGAGCTATATCAACCAAAAATAGGATTTCCAACCCAATGAGTCTTCCATCATCATATCTCTTATGCATCTTGCTTGATTCCGTCCCTGATTTCTTTGATATATTTTTATCTACCGTTCTAGCCATGTCCTTTACGTTCCTTTTATTTAGCAATGGTTGATACAAGACGTAGTGTGATCCATAGGAGTAAGAGGGTAAGCTTAGTTGGTTATACGTTATTGATTTAGTTTCCTTTAGATTTTTCCAACCATTATCTCTATGATTTAGCCTAAGAGTTATCATTAGATTGCTTATAAGAGTTGTATATTATATTATACTATTATTAATGTTTGATTTTTTAGGATAAAAATATTTTTAAGGGGGGTAGGTTCTAGCATCCGCTACTAAAATTTCTATTTTGATTAAATAACATTAGGGATTCTTTTTGTGAGAATTAGAATTTTTATGATGTAATGGTATGAACCTAAGTATATAGGTGCGATATGCTAACATTTGCTTATATATTGTCTCTATAGTACTAGATAGCCCGAATAGGTTATTTTAGCTATTTTTGAATTTTCTGGAATTTTGATAAATTTTAGATAAATTTTTACTATATTATTATTATTTTGAAAAGATTTTGTAATTTTTGTGGGGGCACCCGGCGCCATTCTAGAGGCCAAATATTTTATTTCGGGTTCGAGGTGGTCAAATATATTTTCTATAGTTTTTTGGAATTTTTGGTAATTTTTTGGATTTTTATTAAATTTATGAAAAAACCAATTTTCTTGGACTTCTAGAATTTACTGTACAATCCTATGAGCATAAAATGGCCCCAATTATTTTTTATGGTTTATAATGGTATTCTATATTTTCTAGAATTTTTCTAGAATTTTTTGATATTTTTGCAAATTTATTTGGAGTTATTAGATTAAAAACTGATTTCTGGTAATTAAAGACCTATTTTCCTAAAATATTACACAATCAGCTGCAGCCGGTCCCACCTTTTAGCCACACAGGTCGGGCAGCGGGGCCCAACTGTCATGCAGTAGTGCGTGGGAGACTGTCACCTAGCCATTCTCGAAATCCAAGCCGAGCCAAGCTCGGGCTCAGCCGAGCCGCAGCTCCCTGATCCATTCGATCATGGAGGGAGCTCCAGAGATGCTGCTAATTGGCGCTCTTTAGCCGCCTCCAAGCCGCAGCTAGTATATATATAGGTATATAGTTTATTGTTTTTCGAAAACCTAATAAATCCAACAACATTTTTGTAGGAAAATTTAAGTAGAATTCTTGACTTCGCGGAGTGATTGCCGCCAATCCAGATTTTTTTTTGTGCGCCATTTTTTTATTGGAAGAGTATCGAGGTTATGTTTGTAAATATCTAATTTATTTTCACAAAATCTGAACCCAAATTTCTGGAAAATTCGTAGAGTGACGATTGTCCAAAATTTGACACGTTTCGGTGTTTTTAAGATTCCAGGAGAACAAGGAATCAGAATCATGAACTGTTTGAAGTTTTGAAAAGCTAACATAGAGATCTACGACATATAATTTTTCTAGAAATTAATACATTCATTTAATATATTCATAGAACTCGGTTTTGGCTGACGATTCATCGATTTGGTCACGGTTAGCCATAATGGCGATATCTTTTAGCCAAAGCATGTTTTTGTGGCACGGTCGATTCCTGTACACTCATGGCACTGAAATCTACTAGGTTGTATACTCAAATCATAGAGTTTATTTCATTTGACTACTTAGTTATCGATGTACTTCGATTTGCGTGCCACGGTTCCTGAATTGAAAAGTGTAACTTTCCCAGGCCAAAAACTTGTGTATAACTTTTACTTCAGAATTATATTAGATTAAATTAGATTTTTAGATGATTTATTTTAGAATTAAATAGAATTAATTAGTTTAAACCACTAATCAATTTTCAAGATTTTTAGAGTGGGATTTTCATATCTAACTTATGATTATTTATGTTACATGGTAGATCGGTCAACAACATCTTGAGTTGTAACTTCATCATCTAGCGGAGCAAGTCAAGTATCACTGTGACCTATGTTGCCTTTATTTTATGTTGCATGTTGTTCTTTTCCTTAAACTGTTAGTCTTATCGTTTCTATTACTGTGTACGAGAGTTATATTTATTCTCATGGTCATCCATGTCTACCTAATGCTTTCGTTAAATGTTCAATGTTTAAATGTTTAAGTTTAAAGCTGATGTTTAAAATGATCATATTTAATTATGAGGGAGTCGGGAGGGAAAAAAACAACTAGTATGCATGTGATCTACGCAATGTACAAGTTTCCCCAATGTCAATATTAGTAGCAGTTGTTGTACTTCACGTATCGACTGCCGGATGTCCTAACCCGTCCACATGCGGAACACTTTTATTCTAAAACATATAATACACATGACTTGATTCGTGTTGACATATTGTTCAGTAGTTTGTCTTACATTAGTCGTTCTCTCATATTGTTTTCGTGTCTTAATTATACCTTCAACTGTTCCATGTCATAGTTGTACTCTCAAACTGTTTCTAAGATATAGTGGTCACTTTTATATTATGTCATATCCGTTATTCTTCATGCTTCTATATTATATTGTGTAATATAGTTTATGGTGATCTTGCTCCAATCCTGACTGGATAACTATTTTTCAGCTTTAGACGACATGGTTTGTCCCAAGATTTGTGGTGCGTATCTTGGTGACACTGATGTTACCAATATACTGGTTGCTTCTACAGATACGGAGTAGCATATTTCTTCCTTATGCTCTTTCGTGTTATTCTTAGCTAGTGAGCCTAAGGATTTTAGTTCTAGTTGTTTCATATTTATTTTAGCGGGTTTGTTACCGAGACTAGTTTGAGTTGTAGTGGATCTTTCTTTAAATTATTTATTGAGACTTTAAGTTTAATCTATTTGTCATAATTTATTTGTGGACGATATCTGTGAACTATGTACTTATTGTGGAACATTGTTATCATAGACAGCTTACTACCGCCGATGCTGTGGCGTAGGCTATGCTTGGACACGTACTCGTATCCGAAAAGCGGGTGCAGGTCGTGACAGTAATGTATGAGCAAAATTGTACAGATTTAATGAACAATTAGAACCAGTTCTACTAGTATGGATACTTAGGCATATAGGGATAGTTATAATCAAGATGTGGTACACTAAGTATAGGAGCCTAAGAGGTTAAATTCTAAGAGAGGTTGGTAGTGTATGCAAGGAGGGAAGTGTGAGGCAGTCCAGACCATTAAGGCTACTAGATTATAAGAAAGATAGCAATAGTTAAAAGACAGATTTATTTTAATTCAATTTCATGTGTTAATTTAATTTAATTCATAATACAGGTTTTGTGGACTTTGACTCAACACTTAACCCATATCCGCAGCTCAGGACCACAGGCAAGTACATATACCGATTGCTTTCAATTCCTAATAGTTTTCCATTTGATGCTATATATGTGATTCTCATGTTTGGTTGACACACTCGTTACACGGGGATTAGTATCATGGATCTTATTTATATTTCTTGACTGTCATTCACATTATTACCATGCATGTGACTTGTTGAATTCATGAGTACTAGTCCGGTGGAGAAATATTTTAGTTGACGTGTGAACAATCCTTTCCATCCCATTTGTCTGATCGTGAATGATAGTAGCCGCACACGACATGTGCGGGGTGCCGAATTTACTCCTTAGCCGTTCACATGTCGAACATGATATTTCAACACACATAGATAGATATTGTTTCATTTGTTCATCATGTTTTCTTCACCACTTGCCACGTCACCATGTTTACATATTTTTTTCCAGTTGCTATATCTCATCATAGAGTTGCTTGTTCTTTTCCCGCTATACCATGATCCCTGTTATTTTCTAGTTCAAATTTTCATATGCTATTTTTATGTCTTATAAATTCTATTATGTTTTGAACAGCTTGTCATATGTGTGCTTATTCCAATCAAGACTGGATAAACTATTTTTAGGTGATGAGTTAGAGGATTCTTGTACTAATTATTATGAGCAGACGATAGATCCTGATCTTGGTATACCGGAGCATCTGGTCGCGACCTTAGTTGAGTTGCCTCTACTGACATTTAGTTAGATACTATTTAGCTAGGCCGGAGTTGTCTCCGAAAACCTTTTTAGTTGTTATATTTTATTTTAAGGATTTTTTGAGTTGATCAGTGGATTATGCCTTAGTATTATTTGACTTTCCTTCTAAGATTATTCATTATTCAGTTAATTTTCTATATGTTCTTCTCACGATGATTAATTATATTTTATTTTGCTTTTTATCTTATCTGTAGATTTGGAAGTAATATGTAATATATATAAACTGCGTGGTTGTGTTGATAAAATATGAAGATTATTAGACAGCGTTCTACCGTCGAAAATGTAGCGTAGGCTGGACGTACCCCCGGCTCATGCCCATATACTGGGTGCGGATCGTGACACATTTTTATGGTGGCCCATGCAGGTCAGTTTTTGCAAAGACTGCAAAAATCATGGTATTACTCAAGTTAGACATACTACTGTTTTACTTAACAAAATGCCTAAAATTGGCTTTTGAAAGAAAACTAAAAAAAGTACAAAAGTACAAGTTGTTTCTGGGAAGTATTGCTATGGAAGTCTGATCTGAGAGCGATCACTTTATTCCTTGGACTATACGATGATGATGATGAAAACTGCTTGAAGAAGACGAACAATCGGAAGAACTAAGTCACCAGAAAGGTATCGAGCAACGGTACTGATGGCACAGTCGAATGCTTTCCTGCTTTGCTTTACACTGTTCTTCAGAAAAAGTTGAAGAAATGCTTCTGGGAATATCACTCTGAAAGTATGAGTTTTCTCAGAATCTCCTCTCATGTGTATCTTCTCTCTCGATCCTGTCTGTGTTGAAAATAAGTCTATTTATAGACTAGACCCTCTGTGCGTAAAAAGCAACATAATCGGGTCTCTACACAAGCAACTGTCACCTACGATTGACAATCAGCTCTACGCGTGATGACACGTGTCCCATAACTTCAGCAATATAAGGAGAGCACGTACACATGTTCCTCGATAAGTGTGGCATGAAAGCCACGTATGCAGATCACGTTTTCATGTAGCCAGAAAAGATCGAGCGTAAAAATGACCCAAAATATACTTCCTGCGTAAAGTAGCAGACTGGGCGTAAAATATCCCAAAATAAACTTCTCGCGTAAAGTGGCTAAAAATAGCCTTGAGGGTAAAATTAGCTCAAATAAACTTTACGCGCACAACAACATTGAGCGTAAAAAGCTCGAATAGCTTTCGTGTGTAAAAGAAGCAATCTCTTGAGCATAAAGTAGCCCATCTGCACACTAAACGACAGTATTGGGTTTGGTGTAAATCAAAACTTTTCGACTTCTGTGCTGTCCACTGTCAGAAAATCATTACATCAGAACAGTATCACGCACATTAAATGCGATAATTTGACAGCCTGTCCCTCGCGTAAAAGCTTTGAGGATGGCTCTCACGTAAAGTAGCTCGCGTAGAAAATAACTCACGTAGAGTTTTATTCTGTTTGATTTCTGCGTAAAGTCTAAGTCTGATTCTGTTTGACTTGTGTAAGGTTCTCAACTTCTTTGACTTAGTCCATGAAGCACTTTTTACGCTCCTACAAGACCCCCTTCAAAGTTTTCAAATTATTTTCAAAATTTGAAATACTTTGAACAGAAGCGTAAAATCAGAGAATTTTAACAGTCTGCGTAAAATTTGGGATACTCAACGGTCATCCGCGTAAAGTTCGGTATACTCAACAGAACGCATAAAGTCGAGATATCCAACAGTCAGCGTGAATTTCGGAAATTTGAACCGATTTCAAAATTCTCTATAAATAGAGTTTTACGAGTAGAGAGAAAACTTTACTCGTCCTTTGCAATCTCGATCTCTCTTTATTCTCTTCCCCTTCATACTCTCACTTCGACTCGATGGCCCCCAAGAGCAAGATCGCCGCCGACAGCAAGGGCAAGAAGCCCGCCGAAACTTCATCGACAGCCGACCGTGCAGAAGCCACCATCCCATCATCGGCGGCGCCCCGACAGTACAACCCTGCTGTGGCTCCGGCCATGAAAGGTAGAGCACTACCTAACTTCGGCCATGAGTTCGCCGGAGAAGAAGAAGAATCGAACTAAAAACTCTACGCCCATATTATACGTGTCAGCGTAAAACTTGAAATAAGAAAATACGCCCACGTTTATCGTGTCAGCGTAAAAATAGAAACATACGCCCACGTCTATACGTGCCAGGATAAAAATTGAAATACACTCACATCAATATGTGCCAGCGTAAAATTCGCATTACGCTCACATCAATATGTACCAGCGTAAAATTCATAATACGCTCATATTAATATGTGCCAGCATAAAATTCACAATACGCTCACATCAATATGTGCCAGCATAAAATTCACAATACGCTCACATTAATTTGTGCCAGCGTAGAATTCACAAGTGAAAGACTTTGCGTAAAAACAAAGAACTTTTACACTTTTAAAATTTTTATCAACTTTAATAAGCGTAAAGTTTGCATAGTCAGAGTCTTTAATCTTTATGCGTAAAACTCAAACCAAGTCATCTACATAAAAATTTCAAATTAAATTTTCACTAACTTGATTTTTCTTTTTCTTTTGGCAGTGGATTTACAAATTGTATTGCCTGTGGTTCGTATTACGTATCTTGGTATACGTGTACGTATTTTGACTCGTATTGCAAGTCTTCATGCTTGGTTTATTTGGCATTTTCATTGCTTGGTTCACCTTGGGATTGGTTCGGCTAGGCTTGGGTTTGCTTATTTGGTTCATCATGAACCAAGTGGAGAACCCCTACCTACCACCACCATCTCCATTTATTAACCCCAACAACCTTTCTCTCTCTTCATTCAATTTTCTCATTACTGCTCTTCCTCTTCTTCTTCCTCACCGAACCCCCACCGTAGGCAAGTGCATCTTGCTTCATGGAGGAACCCGATTTTTATTGTTCCATTCTCTTCCTCACAACATTCTAAGTCACTTTAGTATTTAGCATCTTCTCCCCATGGCTCATTCCATGTAGATCTAAGTTTTAGTATTTTTGATCTTTATGGTTTGATCATCCGAAACTTGGTTGTTTTCGAAATGGAGAGTTCCATGTAGTAGGGATTTTGATTTCACACAAGTTTGGATCTTGAATGGTTGGGTTTCATTAGGTCTTGGCCGAGATGGGGGTTTCTTGAGCTCTTGAGCTTTCTACGTCTGCTTGCTTTGGCCATGGGGAGAAGATGAAGTTTTACGCACACGTTCTAACGTGTTAGCGTAGTGTTTAGCCCTTATGCCCATGTTTTACGTGTCAGCGTGTTATATCAGCCTTTTACGCACACGTTTTCACGTGCCCGCATAGTATTCCTTTTTACGCCCACGTATTGCATGGCAGCGTACTCTGTTTTACGCTGAGTTTCTACGAATTTTACGCACGGGGCCTTCCCGCTCGCGTAAAATCGTGCTCGCGTAAAAAACCTGGCTAGAGTAGACTCTCGCGAGCGTAAAGTTGCCCAAGTGTTTCCTCGCGTAGAACTCACGCGCGTAGAGTTTTGCTCGAGAGTTGGCGTGAGTAAAATCTTACGAGCGTAAAACCTGGCTAGCGTAAAACCCCACCCGCATGTACCCTTGCTCGCGTAGAGCTATCTTACCTTGCTCTTGCTAGTATAAGCCACTTTACGCTTGAAGGCCCCTTGGTCTAGCGTAGTAGTACGCGCGTAGAGACTTGAGTTCCTATGGCGTACACCTTTACCCCTTTTATATTTTTACGCCTTTTGTCATGAACTTGATAATAACGAATTTATTTAATATGTTTGGAAATGATAATTGAATATGGCATGGTATGACAAGTGTACCTGACATGATTATCTTGAATTGCTGTTGCGACGGCTAACATGACATGATATGACCTGACAAGAATGATTGACCTGGACACCGTAGACGATTGTGTTTGTACAAATAAACCAGTACTGTCTTGCATCATGTCTAGGACAAGGAACCCTGAATACCACTGTCAGGGGTACCTACTGAAATCAACTACGGCTAATAACTAAAATAATTCAGTAGTCATGAAGAGATTTCCCAGCTACAAGTAATCCCGTTATCTGGGCGCACTAGCGGACTTGTAGCCTACCGACGAGTAAGACACATTTCCAGCACACAGTCATGTGGTGCACCCTTCATAAACGGACATTCGACCCGGATAACCTGGATGGTCTGCAGGCTGGTGGCTGTTGGAATAATCGCATTGCATCTTGCTAGTAACTAGGCCTGTGATAACCCTAGTTAGTTAAATTATCAAGCCGTACTCATTGCTTGGCCGTGATTAATTGGATGGAATTTAGCCCAGCTTAGTCTTGCCCCGATCCTGTACAAGATTGTTATATGACGGGATTATTTATACTGGCCTTAACAATAAAGATCATGGGACCAGTGCTGTTCAGGCGAAGGGTTACAACCCCGGTCCTTGTTTGGTTTAAGGGTTGTAACCTGGCTTCCGGAGCAGTTCTGTGTCCTCTCTTCGTTTATTGTCTTATTGCTCTCCATGTCATGCTCGTCATGTTTTACTTATTTCAATAGCATGATTATTTATACTGGCCTCAACAATAAAGATCAGAAGTCCAATGCTGTTCAGGCGAAGGGTTACAACCCCGATCTTTGTTTGGTTTAAGGGTTGTAACCTGGCTCCCGGAGCAGTTCTGTGTCCTCTCTTCGTTTATTGACTTATTTCACCCTATGTTCCTGGTTACCAACAAGTAGTTGAGACGGGTTCTATTCAGGTGAAGGGTTACAACACCGGTCCTTGTTTGGTTTAAGGGTTGTAACCTGGCTACTTGAATGGTTTTCTCGTACTCAGTTTATTATTGTTATATTTGCTATTATCAGTTTCGTTTTAATCGTCTTTAATATTCTATTGTGATATATTGGTTTTAGTTCCTAAGTGAAGCCTCCTTTGTGGCACTTGCTCTTTCTGGGGTCTGATCCAGCTGGTTTGGTATGGCCAGATATCGGAGCAGCTCCAGAGGTTCTACCTACCTTCCAGCCAGATGGTGACCACCAGACGTAACCCTAGCAACGAGTGGGTTTCTTTTGTTCTCTCACTTTATTGTAAATTATTCTTTTGAGGCGTTTAGCCGACGAGCACGTGTTAGCTCGGTTGCACCTTTATTTACTGTCTGCCTATGGGCTGTAACATGATTGACAAATCCTAGGATTGATCATGTATGACTGAAACTCTTGCTAGTCTTGACATTTTGTAACGACTAGCTTCTTGATCAACTAAATATGTAATGTTTGGGACGCCTTATTATTGTGTATTTGGTGATCTTACATCTTGCAATACTTACTTACTTGCTTGCGATTGAGACACTAGGCTTGTTCATGACCATAGGAGACTGATAGATTGTAGTTAAACTCTCATATATCTAGACAGCCGTGACCGTATAGTAAGATGGATTTTGTTTCATTATGCGTAGCTGGCTATGTATACTTCCGCTCTCCAGTATTCTGGTTCTGGGGCGTTACATGGTTTAAGTGGTGGCCCATGGAAGTCTTGTAAATCAAGATATATGAGGGTTTATCGAATAGATGCCTCAATCAGTACTCGCCCTTGATCTCTGCTCGTATCTTCTAAATCCCTGTAATCTTGACCTGATCACATGTTTGTGTCATTGATCTGTCCTGGTCCTTCCTTATTGTTCCCTATGTCGTCTTCTTCAGCGGCATTATTCCTGGACCTACCGATCAGCAAGGCGGAGCACCACCTGTGGACCAGCAGCAACTAGGAGATCAGGCCCAGCATTCAGGAGTGGTCTCCAGAGTCGTTCCTATTGGAGGAGAGCCACCAGTTCATCCCGTCCAGCCTGCAGATCCTGATGATGGCACTTTGGTGGGTATCATCCGGTCATTATTAGCTTTCCAGGATCGTCGAGGAGATGCCTTGCACCAGGCAGTGGCAGATGCTCTGACCAGAGGAGGTCATCAGGGTAATAGCATGGCCAACAGCTTCAAGCGCTTGAACCCTCCATTTTTCGATGGCAGTGAACATATTATTGCTGCCGATGCATGGCTTCAGGACACAGAGGTGATTCTAGAAGCAGCTAGGACTCCAGAAGACGAAAAGGTGGCCGTGGTGCGCCTGCAGTTATTGGATCTTATCCGCAACTGGTGGGCGTTGCAGGCCATCGAATTAGTGGCACCCATTGCCTGGACAGTCTTCAGGGAGATATTCCAGACCAAGTATTTTGACGCTGTTGTTTCACTTAATAAAATACCTAAAATTGGCTTTTGAAATAAAACGAGAGAAAGTACAAGAAGTATAAGTTATCTAGGAAGTATTGCTATGGAAGTCTGATCTGAAGGCGATCACTTTGTTCCTTGGACCATAGGATGATGATGAAGAGTACTGCTGGAAGATGAACAGCCGGAAGAACTAAGTCACCAGAAAGGTATCGACACACTTGGGCACTGATGGCGAGGTCGAATGCTTTCCTGCTTTGCTTCACTCTGTTCTGGAAGAAAAGTTGAAGAAGAATGCTCTGGAAAATCAAAGTCTCTGGGCTCTGATCTCTATGTATTCTCTCATGTCTCTCTGATATGAGAAATAAGTCTATTTATAGACTTGACCCTTTGTGCGTAAAAAAGCAACAAAATCCTGTCTTTACGCTGGTAACTGTCACCCACGATGGAAGTCACCCACTATGCACGTTGACACGTGCCCTATTATTTCAACAAAAATAGGGAGCACATACACACGTTCCTCAATAAGTGTGACATGATAGCCACGTAGACAGACCACGTTTTAAAGTAGTCAGGAAGGATCAGGCGTAAAAATGACCTTAAATATGCCTCGAGCGTAAAGTGGCAAATTAGCGTAAAAACAGCCCAAAATAAACTTCCCAGCGTAAAGTGGCTAAAATAGCCTTGGACGTAAAACTTAGCCCAAATAGACTTTACGTCCACAATAGTTTTGAGCATAAAAGCTCGAATAACTATAGTGCGTAAAAAGAAGTACTTTTATTGAGCGTAAAATAGCCTTCTCTGCACACCATACGATAAGTATCGGGTTTGGTGAAAATCCGATCTTCTCGACTTCTGTGCTGCACGCTGTCAGAAAAATCATTCTGTTAAATCAAATCTTCTGCATTAAATGTGGCCTGACAGCCTGTCCCCAGGCGTAAAATTCAATGAATTGCTTTGGCATAAAGTAGCTCGCGTAAAGTTCAATGCAAATAGCCCTGGCGTAAAATTCAATAAAATAGCCCTGGCGTAAAATAGCTCACATAGAGAGTTGTTTGCGTAGAGTCCTCAATTTCTTTGACTTAGTCCATAAAGCACTTTTTACGCTCCTACAAGACCCCCTTCAAAGTTTTCAAATATTTTCAAAATTTGAAATACTTTGAACAGAAGCGTAAAATCGGGACATTTCAACAGTCTTGCGTAAAATTCGGGATACGTAACGGTTATCTGCGTAAAAATTAGGATATCCAACAGTCGGCGTAAAAATAAGGAATTTGAACCGATTCGAAATTCTCTATAAATAGGGCTTTTCGAAGAGATATAAGACTTTACTTTGTCTTTCGAAATCTCGATCTCTCCTCACTCTTCCTCTTTCCTTCTACTCTTACTTCAATCCGATGGTCCCCAAGAAGTCGTCCGTTGCTGGCAGCAAGGGCAAGAAGCCCACCGACGATTCCTCGTCAGTTGACCGCGCACAAAATCCTATCCGGCCATCAGCAGCATCTCAGCAAAGCAATTTCGCCGTGGCTCCGGCAATGAGGGGTAAAACGTTAAACTTCAGTCATAAGTTCGTCGGAGAAGAAGAACCAACGAAAACCGAAAATCTACGCCCACGTTGTTCGTGCTAGCGTAAAAAGACTAAAATACGCCCACGTTTATCGTGTCAGCGTAAAACTTGTAAATACGCCTACATCTACATGTGTCAGCGTAAAACTTGAAATACGCCCACATTTACATGTGTCAGCGTAAAAATTCAAAATACGCCCACATCTACATGTGTCAGCGTAAAACTTGAAATACGCACACATTTATATGTGTCAGCGTAAAATTCATATTACGCTCACATCTATTTGTGGCAGCGTAAAATTGAAAATACGCTCACGTCTGTACGTGCCAGCGTAAATTTCAAAATATGCTCACATTTAATGTTTGCTGGCGTAAAATTGGAAATACGCTCACGTCTATTTATACTAGCGTAAAATTTCACTAGTAACAGTCTTTTTCGTAAAAAGAATATTTTTACACTTTAAAAAAGTTTTTTATCAACTTTAATAACCGTAAAATTTGCATAATCAGTGTCTTTATGCGTAAAAGTCAAACCAAATCATCTGCGTAAAAAAGACTTCAAATTAGATTTTTCACAAACTTGATTTTTTTTCTTTTTTTCTTTTGGCAGTGGACTTGCAAATTCACCCTCTTGCAGAAACATTTGGCTCGTCGGCTGGTATGGTGGGCTCAAACTATCTAGAGAACTTATCACATGTAAAGTTTCCTCAATCTAACCCTGAATACCCTGAAGGGAGAGCTCAACTGATAGCTGCTCAAGGAGACATGATGCTGATATCCATGATAAATGGAGAAGTGTTGGTATCACTAGAAGACCAACAATTCTTGAAGCCAACTTTTCTATTCGGGGATGTGATAGACTTCAAATCGCAAACTCACTCTAAGAAAGAGGCCTGGGTGTTTAAGTCTGGAGAAAGGGCGATGTATCTCCTTGACATGGACAGGGATTACCCTCTATCTGCTTTTGTCCATGCTACTCACCCTCGTCAGATGCTATGAAATTTGACTCCCAGTAGCTACGACAGGCAGGGCAAGATTATTTTCAAGAGAGAGAGAGCTAGTGACATGGGATACCACATTAGTACTCCCAGTGGTGGTGTCGTCCCGTTCTCGGGTCTATTGCCCGGTTCACACCAAGTGAAGACTCATTTCTGATCCAGCCAGTACAGACTCCCATGTTTATTAATAAGTTCATGAAAGCTGCTGTGTTATATCCTCAGACCAACCCTAGGCTGACAGGGTGGCTGATTCCTTATAGTAATAACTGAATTCAAATCAGTGCTTGGATCATGAAGCACTTTAAAACAGACCTAGAAGCTATCGACCTATATGAAGTAGTAGCCTCTACAAGTTACGGCATACCACCGAACAGTAACTTGTTCTTGGCTTTATTAGAATTGTATATGAGTTCAACAGGAACTTTTGCAACTCGACACGGTGAAATGGGTCTTGCTCTAAATGAGATGCAATTTATCTCGAAGCTGCCAATGGACGAAGCCCCTTATGAAGAATATGTTCCTTCCAATCGGGAACTAACAGAAATTAGATAGAAGAACCCTGAATTGGTGTAGGTCTATGAAGAACTCATGTGCCATTATCTGATTTGCACCAGTTTGTATGAAACTGGGTCACATTTGGCATATGTAACTAAATGGACAACCTATTTATTTTACCATGAAAATAGGGTATCCAAGACTGAGAATGGTAGGTTCCGAGAAAGCAAAACTCAAACCGTCAACCCTTGCTCCATAATTCCTGCAGATGTAATCCAGGAATTGATGGTCTCACAGAAATCTCGAGACCAATATCTATCCACCAAGACCGGAGACATCCCTGCGGGGACTGAGACTTTAAGCTACCTGAGGCATGGTAGTCAGAAGATGTCAAGGAAAGCCTTACTTGCAGGCTTCCTATCCCTATGGCTACGAAGGTTGGTCGTGCTGGGGATCAGTACCATAGACAGGATCTACCAAAACGTATTGTGGCCACCAGCACGTTTGGTGTTCAAAAACAGAATCAACCTGCTGTCGGCAATGGTGTGCCGAATAAATGCAGGACTACGGACTTTTGGTGAAGAGTTGATTAATAATGCTCCTCATCGAGACAATTTTCCAAGGGTGGAGCTGCCGTATACCTATCTGATGGGATGGTTATTACACCACAACTGTAATTTGCTGCCACCAGGCCCTGAAGATGAAGCGAATATCTTCCTCCAAAAATTCAGCAAAGCCACATGGACTGCCACGACAGTGGCAGACACCCGAGCAGCGCTGAATTACTCTCATGGCTGGAATTTCTTCTGCACAAGGCCGCCAGTTTCAGCCGACTGCCTCGGTGTACAATTCGAAGACAGAGGAGAGAGGACAACTTCATTGCCAAAACCTGTCTTCCAATGGCTAACGTGCATCAGACCCTCCCATCTAATGTACAGGAACAAAGATAACTATGCGTTTGAGCCTTATCTACCGAGTAGGTTCACCCGCCAGTTTGGATATGATCAGCTTCACGTTGGCAATCCTTCTACCAGCTTCTATCACTATGGAAAGTTGATTGATGGCGCGAGAGCATGGAGATACTTCAGCACCGCATGTACCGGTGCTAAATTCAAAATATCTACTGCCACCAGTACAACCGAGCTACGTATACTTCACCCGTATGCTCGTGTTTACTCATCAATCCGCTCTTTGGCACATGGTTATAGTACGCAAGGAAGTCTTCGATGGCCCAAGGAGGGGAACATCGAGGAACCAATCAGAATAACTCCTAATATACCCGACAACACTACTGTTACAGATGAATTTCTGGCAGTAATCCCTACAGGAGCTGGAGAGATAGCAGCGGGACCAATAGTTATTGGGAAAAACCCGAAAACGAAAGCAGAGTGCAGCTATTAGTCTTCCGGAGAAGACACCAGAAAAGAAGAACAAGGCTGCTACTAAAAGACCTTCCAGATCAAGAGCCACTACCCCTGAGAATGACACTCAGGTGGATGAGCCGCAGCATATTACATCTTTTTCAGTTCATCCTGGAGAAGGATCTTCAGCATCTCAACCAGCAACACCTGCGGTAGTCTTATCCCCGGGACGTCTCAGCTCATCGCTTCATTTAACTTTGCCACAAAAGGCACAAGTTGTTGAAGACGTCGCCCCAGTACAAACTGTTGATTCGGTGTTTATCCCATCCGATGAACCGGCTATCACTTTTGATGATGAGGATTGGACTGGAGATTATGATGAGTACTTGGCACGTCCTACACATACTCCAGGTAAATATAATTTATACAAAATCCATATAAAACTATGACTTTTGTATATTAACTTATTTTGTTCAATTTTTGCAGGTGTTAACATTACTCCAAAGCTTGTGGCTCCTCCTCTTCAAGAAGACATTTATGAAGAAAACGAGGAATCTGAGGAGGAGGCTTCTTCTTCAGAAGAAGAAGATGCTGAAGAAGAAGTGCTACGAAAACCCGAAGAGGAGACTCAAGAAGAATGTCCTCCTTCTATGGAGGTACAACAAGAGCCAGAAGTACAGGCTCGGCCAGAAGATCTTCCTACTGCTGAGGGCAAAGATACAGTAGAAATTACTGTAGATGATTAAATGGCTGCTAAATAAGATTTTAATAAACACTCAGTTGTAGAAGAATTCACTACAACTGAGATACTCGAAGAACCTGTAGAGCCAATAGCTGAGGAAGGTGATAAAAGTAGAGTCAAATCATCAACTGAAGCTGGAGAAGGTATAATAGCATCCTCTACTATTACTACTGATCCAGTACAAGTTTCTGAAGAGACAATGCCAGAACCTGAGTCAGCTGCCACAAATATCATTCCACCTGCACCTATCACCGCCACCGAAACTCTAGTAGTTTCAGCTCCAGAGACGGCTGGAGTAACTAATACTGAAGACGATGTTCCTGAAGCTCCTGGTAACCAGTTAGCTATGGTAACAGTAACAACAATGGCTTCATCTCCGCCTGCTATCAAAGCATCAGCATCTGCTCCTAGTCTTCAGAGAAGAGACTTGGTAGATATCGCCGCGACGCCAAGTTCAAGTGTAGAAATGAATCTCTTAGTTGAGATTCATACTGAAACCTTTTACAAGACTTTGGCGGCTCTAATCAAAATGATCCTGAATAAGGGCCTCAATTATGAGAGCTTAAAGGCGGCGATCGCTCTTACCATCAGAAATATCGCCATGTTCAATGATGCGACGAGAGCAGCAGCATTAGAGAAAATCATGGAGGGACTTGAACAGCCCATCAGAGAATATCTTAAGCTGTCAAGTGAAACTATTGAAAATCTCATCCAAGAAGAGTATGAAGCTTTATCTGCCGACTACCTCGCTCGGGAGACGAGATTCAATGAAGCCCTCCATGAAAATAGCATAAAAGTTGCCAAAAAAAAAGCTTTTTTAGCTGGAGTAATATCTGAGCTAGATAGCCATAGAGAAGCCTATGAAACTTCGAATGTAAGAATTCATCAACAAAATGATAGAATTCGCGAAGTCGAGGCTGAGCTGGCTCACTTGAAGGCGGAGAAGGAGCAGATGATCATGACCCGTGACCAGCACTTAACTCAGAGTTCAATCTTAGAAGAACAGGTCTTCGGAGCTGAATCTACCATTAAAATGCTTGATGAAGCCAAGGACAAGCTTATAGTTACTTTTGCTGGACTTTCTCACATCTGCACTCTAGAAGCTCGACGTGCTGAAGCTACCAAGAAAGTATTGAGCTCTCGTGACAAGCGCCTGGCGGAACTACATAAACTACTTCAAGATATCTCTGCCCCGCCGTAGGCAAAATAAAAAGGATTTTTTGTAATCTTCTATCTTTTCCATTTTGTAATGTTTACAAAAAGATGAATAAAATATTTGTTTTGAGGTCCTATCATTTATCTTGGATTTAAACAATAGGTATGCGATAGAAAACACTTATCAGAGGTAATATGGATATGACAAGTTTTCTGAACTCAATAGAATATATCTATCTAGAGGTAATATGGACATGATAGATAATGAATCTCTTTTTTCCATTTAGAGTATACGACACTATCAGAGGTAATATGAACGTGACAGATCGTAAAAACTCAAAGAAAAATAGATTAATATCAATTAAGAGGCTAAATGGACATAATAGATAGGAAAAGAAGTAGATTTAATATTTATTCAGAGGTCATGAGAACATGATAAATAATAAATTTCTCTTCTTTAATCGACTGATAAGACAGAAGATCACAATTCTCTTCAAAGAAACAAGTAATTAGCTTAACCAAACATTGGTATCTGGGGAATAAAGAAGAAATTCAAACATAGTATTTCTTCAAGAATTTGCCATTAATCGGCATCATGAGCAGATCTTCATTAGGTTTAGACAACCTATAAGCACCATTGGAGAAAACTGTCTCGATAACATAAGGGCCTTCCCATTTTGCTTAGAATTTCCCTTTGCTCTTATGAGTCATCACCATCGGTCTTCGAACAGCTAGAACTAGCTCACCGACTTTGAATACTCTCTCTTTAACTTTACGATTGAAGGTTCGAGATATGCGAGCTTGATATAGCTCAATGTGCTGTTGCGCATGAAGACGCTTCTCGTCCAGTCCTTTAAGTTCTTGAAGTCGTAAACGATCATTGTTCTCTGTAGTTAGCTCATTAGCAATAGCTATTCGAAGAGACGGAATCTGGATTTCCAGTGGAAGAACCGCCTCACATCCGTAAACCAGTAAAAATGGTGTAAAACCAGTAGGAGTTTGGACTGTCGTTCAGTAAGCCCATAAATATTCTCCAAGTTTTTCATTCCAATCACGTTTATTAGAAGAGACAAACTTTTTAAGAAGTTTGATGATCGTCTTGTTGAAGGCTTCGACCAAACCATTAGCAGCTGGATTATAAGACGTAGAGCTAGATTTTGGATCCGATTCTTATCACAGAACCGACAAAATGTCTGACTGGCAAATTGTGGTCCATTGTCATGAATTATCCGTCGGGGAATCCTGAAATGATAAATTACATGGTGTTTAATGAAACTAACCACATTTGATGTTTTTACTTCACTAAGGGGAACTACTTCCGCCCATTTAGAAATGTAATCGGTTATAGCCAGTATAAACCGATGTCCCTTGACAGAAGTAGGGTTAATCAGACCAATAATATCCATGCCCCAAGCTTCGAAGGGCCAAGAAGCTGCTGTAGGATGAAGGAATTCAGACGGTTGGTGAATAAAATCAGCATGAATCTGACATGCTTTACATCGTCTGGCGTAATCTACAGCATCTGCTATCATGGATGGCCAATAATACTCCATTTTTCGAATGCGGTCCTGTAATTTCGGACCAGGTTGATGAGCACCACAAACACCATCATGAGCTTCACGGAGTATTTGCTTAGCTTCATTCTCTGAGAGGCAGCGTAGCAACAGTCCATCATATGAACGACGATATAAAATATGTAAAGACGAATCATAATAAAATCAAAATGATCATCTCTTGACTGATGCAGCTTCTTTTGGATCTTCAGGTAAAATCCCATGAATTGCGTAGTCAATAAATGGACTTCTCCAATCCCTCTGTTGGGAACTTGACTCTGTATTATAACGTCTGTTCAATATACAGATTATTCTTGACACAGAATAAGTCTCGATCCAACAAAGTAATAGTGTTTTGTCTTCGAATTGGAACAACTAAATCTGCAGCTAAGCTAGCAAGAGCATCAGCTTCCAAATTCTGAGAACGTGGTACGAATTCAATGAAGAATCCTTTGAATGACAGGACCAATTCGATTACCACTTGATGATAAGGGATGAGGTCAGGATTTCTGACCTCATATGTCCCTCTAACCTGATTAACAATCAGTTGAGAATCTCCATAAGCTTCCGGGAACTCGATGTCTAATTATTTTGCTACTTGGAGACCAATCAGCAGAGCATTATATTCTGCCACATTATTGGAGCATGGCTCATTGAGAGAATAAGCACGGTATATGACCATTTTGTCAGGAGAAACCAAGACGATTCCTACTCCGGAGACAATATTGCCTTTAGGTCCGACCCGTGATGCTCCATCAAAGTATAATTGCCAAATGTCATCCTTTAAAGTCATGTTGCAATCTATGACTTCATCTGGAATATCCTCATATAGCTTCGATGTTTCAGGTATAGGGTGAGCTGCTAAGAAATCAGCTAATGCTTGACCCTTCACCGATTTCTAAGGTACATAGACCATATCATAGGGAGTGAGCAACATCGCCCAGGTGGCTAACGTGGAGTTAAGAATGCTTAGTTTTCTCATCAATACTCGAATAGGATTTATTCTAGAGATGACATGGATAGTCTGTCCTGACACATAATGTCTTGTCTTTTGAACAGCAAAAACCAGAGCCAGACATTCTTTTTCTACAGGAGTATACCTGTGTTCAGCTCCGACCATCATTCGGCTAAGATAATAAATTGCCTGTTCATGACCCATATCACTTTTCTGTGTGAGAAGAGCACCAATTGAATGATCTAAGGCTCGAACATATAGCAAAAAATGGTCTCCCTACCACTGGGGGTACCAAAACAGGTGGATTTGTCATGTATTGCTTGATGTCATTGAAAGCTTTCTGACATGCTTCATCCCAAACAAATGATACACCTTTCTTTAATAGTCGGAAGAAAGGTTGACATCTCCCAGAAAGATTGGATATAAATCTCCTGATATAAGCAATGCGACCTTGGAAGCCGCGGAGTTCTTTTAGATTGCGTGGAGGACGCATATCAAGAATTACTTTGATTTTATCAGGATCAACATGGATACCCTGAGAAGTGATGACAAATCCCAAAAACTTGCCACTGGAAACCCCTAAGAAAGACTTAGTAGGGTTCATTTTCAATTGATGCTGACGCATCAATTCAAATACTGTCTTCAAGTCTTGAATGTGATCATCTTTTGATCGGCTTTTGACAGCAATGTCATCTACGTAACATTCAACTGTCTTCCGTAGATGTTCTTGAAAGATGTTGCTCATGGTCCGTTGATACGTGGTGCCGACATTTTTAAGACCAAACGGCATAACCGTATAGCAGTAGACTCCAAGGGGTGTACGAAAAGCAGTATGCTTCTTATCTCCTAGATGCATCTTAATCTGATTGTATCCTGAGAATCCATCCATGAAAGACATGCGTTCAAAACTGCATGTATTGTCTATCATGACATCAGTAATTGGAAGTGAAAATTTGTCCTTTGGACAAGCTGCATTAAGATCTCGAAAATCTATGCAAACTCGGACTTTTTCGTTCTTCTTCATAACAGGAATAATATTGGCAACCCAGTCTGGGTGTTGTTCTTCACGAACAAAGCCACATGTAATCAATTTTTTTACTTCTGCTTCAATTGCATCCATTATATCTGATCGAAAATGTCGCTGCTGTTGTTTTACAAGCTTGGCATTAGGAAGAATATTGAGTTTATGAGTAGCAACTTTAGGACCTAATTCCGGCATATCCTCATAACTCCATGCAAAGATATCAATATAATCTTTAATCAGCTGTATCAACTCTTCCTTTTTATCTTCAGAAAGGTTTTTACTGATGAATATTGGCTTGGATGTAGTTCCATCACCAATGTCAATCTGAACAATCTCATCTTCTGTAGGTGGATGTCGCTGTTCAAAACGAAGCTCCCACTGAGTATCCATCTGTTGGGCCCAAGGGTCATTTTCAAATGGCTCAGATTCACCATCAGTTTGAACCATGTTGACTGAGAATACACACTCATATTTATCATAATGGTCTCCTCCAGCATATGAGGAGTGGGATGTATCAGATTCGATAAATTGGATTTCTTTCGAATCTGAAGATTGTGAAGAACTAGAAGAGAATTCTTCTTGTATATCGTCATTAAACACGTGGGACGGATCATATCCCAACCCATGACGAGTTTTCTGGTAAAACGGATCACCACATAATGGTAATCGTCTACCTTTGCCTTGATTGAGACCTTGCATAGTCTTCAAGTCATATCCCATATTTTGGATAATCTTGGGAGATTGTTGACTATATTTGTCAGTTCGGATTCTTTCTCTATCTTTTTCTCTGAGATCATCTGTCTGAACAACAGGGATATTTCTAGCCAGACCAAACATAATTTGGTGCTTGTTTTTCTTATTAGACGGAACCACAAAATAGGATTCTTCGTGACGTCTAAAAGTTACACAAGCTTGTGATGAAGCAGCTACAGGAAGAAGATAAGGAGAAGATTTTAGGAACTTTTGAGCATAAGGTCCTATATCGACATGCGGAGGAAAAGAATTTTCCTTATAATCAATGTATAAGGTTTTCTCTGTGTTTATGTCATCTTTATATCGATGACTTTGATCATCAGAAGATAAAGTCATTCTTTCAACAAATTTGACAGCCATATACTCAAAAAGGAAATCTTTATTAATATTAGAAAGTACAGAATGATCAATATTTACATCATTTATAATTTGACTGCTACGCTTCGGATTGATCATTAATGGACCGTCATCCATCTTCTGCGTAGGCTTGCCAAGGTTGATGATCAGAAGTGGTTATGGATTATTTGTACGAGAAGTACGTCCCTTGACTTTGATCATAAGAGGTTGAACTTGGCTCTTGGCAGGAATACTCACTGATTCCTCAGATGAAGCTCGAGTTCTTCCTTTGACCTTGATCACCGGAGGTTGATTATTGACAGGTTAGGGTTGGATTCGACCTTTGACTTTGATCTTCAAAGGTTGCTCTTCCGGAGGATCTTTATTGACAGATTGATCTTCAGCAAGTGATTGATCTTCAGCTATATCTGATATCTCCTTCACATGCTCTTGTTCGTAGAGGATTGAATCCAAAAAATAAGCTTCAACACCTTTAAAAGGGTTGATATCTGCGAATTCCGTCTTCACAAACCCTTGGAAATCCACGTACATGAAGCATTGGTGGAGAGTTGAAGGCACAATGTTATGCTCATGTATCCACGGTCTTCCAAGAAGGATGTTGTAGGATACATCTGAGTTGATAACATAAAAAGTTGCCATAGTTCGAAGATCACCAATTTGAATCTTTAAACGAATCTTCCCCAATGGTTTACTCTTTCCAGAGTTAAAACCAACTATTGTGGTACTAGTGTAAGTCAGATCACTAGTAGGAATCCTCAAGGGTCTTAGCATACTCTGAAGAATAATACTAATAGAAGACCCAGGATCAATGTAAATCTTGTCAATTTTCGTGGATTCAATATACCCAGTGTAGCACAAAGGCATGTCGTATTTATTATGCTTCAACAGCATATCTTCTTGTGTGAAGGTAACGTTAGGAATTGCCTCCATCACGCTATGACATTGTGGACACGACACTGGTGTATTGTCAGGACTCTTGAGTTGAGCTAAGCATGAGTCTGCTTGTAGCAAGGCTTCACTCAGAGTCTCCCTGCTTTCTTTAGAAAGACAAAGCAACTCGAATATAGATAGTCTAACCGGAGTATTGGCTAACTGGGCTAGAATATCAAATTTATAGGGCTTCATCACCACCACTTGATTTGAAGCAGATTTCAAAGGGACATCAAAGCGTACTGCTTTCTGTTTCCCTTTCTCAACCACCGATGGTTTAGCAGGAACAGGAGATGGTTGAACTGGTAACGTTTCCACAACGTCTTCTGCTTTTTTAGAAGATCCCTCATAATCTTTGTGGTACTATTTCCCAGATCTTGTACCAGCAAAGCTTTCTTCTTCAGACTCATGAGAAGGAAGTACCATATTGTAGGATTTAGTCTTCTTTCCCTTAACCTTCTTCTTGCGAGGATTTTTATGAGGAAGCTCAGAACCCAATCCAATAGTGGATTTTTGACTTAGAATTTGTAAAGGAAGTCGTATTCCTTTATCATAGTTCAAACCCTCTGCCTTTTGAAAGTCATAGCCCATCTTTTTCATGAGATGGACTGATTGTTGACTGTACAAATAAATGGGCAGCGGACTTTCAATGGATGGTTTAACAGAGGAGGAAGAGACATAAACCTCTGTAACCACAGGAAAAGGAGTATTCGGGACACGAGAAAAAATCCCTGTAGGAGCTTTTTCATAAGCAGCAAAAACTTGTTGTGCCCTGTATAAGGGGACACTATTCATAGCTAACCACTGCTGATGAGTAAGTTTGAGCTTAGTAGGAGGAGCTAAACTTGGAGGACATATATTTAAACATTTCAGTCTATCCTCCAAAGGAATGCCATCCCAAAGATGATCTAAATCATCAGGATCTGGAATAACATGAGAAATCATGTTACAGGTTTTAACTTTTCTACCTCTCTTGGATTTTGAAGTTTTACCTTCATCCTCCATTTCAGGTACTAAGTCAGGATGTACCCACATGATTTCACCATTATTTAATGTGAGAGGCAACAATCCTTCATTTTTCTCTCTGGCAGACGGGATATTTATAATCTTCATCGTCGCCTTCGGAATTAGGACAATCCCATCTGGGACTTACTGTGGAGGAAAACCTCCGAATTGAAGAGAAACCATATTGGTTGTGACTGTATGCTCATCGTTAGTTAAAGCGATGGCATTGGCATTTATCAGCTCTTGGATTTTCTTCTTTAGGACATAACAAGCCTTGATAGGATAATTTATGTATCTGTGATAGATACAATACTTGGGATTGTCAGTCAGATTCACCTCATTAGGCCTCTTTGGCTCTGGAATTTGGAGTTTGCCACTCTTTACCAGACATTGGAATATCCCTGGGATATCGCTATCGTCAAAAGAGTATTCTTCTTTTGGCTTAGAAGACTCCTGATTATTCGGCATCGTTTTGTTTTTTGAAAGATTAACCATAAGGGTATCCTTCCCTTTCCCGTTACGATTGTCAAAATTATTACCAGAAGAGCCTTTCTTTCCTTTGTCCTCTGAGGCAAAGATCATCCCATATTCACAAGCCAACCTACCATTGGTCTCGGTAGAAACTGCTCCTATAATAAACGAGGCCCAGTCTGTAAATTGGAACCTGTAAAGACAGCAATGGATGGTCGCAGATTCATCTTACATATATCAATCAACGCTGAATCTGGCATACCAGGAGGCATCTTCAAAGTTGCCTGTCGAAAACGTTCAATGAACATCCGAGTATCTTCCTTCTCCTTTTGTTTGATCTCTATTAAGGAGGACATATTCATAACCATACCTCCTTCATAGAAGCGGAAGAGAAATATTGCTTTAAATTCATCAAAAGATGAAATGCAATTGTCGGGTAAACTACGATACCTGTCGTAAGCTGAACCCGTCAAGCACCCGATGAACACTCGAATGAGAAGAGCATCATTTTTCTGCAGATGCACAGTCATAATATCAAAGTAATTGATATACTGACTAGGAGAAGCCTTTCCATTAAATAATACCATCGATTGTGGCTTGAATTTCGGAGGAAAGGGTACATCATTCTAATGAGGAGGATAAGGTTGCTTAATTCCTAACCTCTGGAGTTGAACCTTGTGCTTCAGAACCTCAAACTGTGCTTTTAGTTCACGTACTGCTTGAATAGCTTCACTGGTTTGAGGAAGCACATTTGATTGAATAGTTGTTGGATGTACCGTGACCCCCACCGGAGGTGGTACATCTTCTGGAATGATAGGATCTGGAGATGCAGAATTTTGATTGACAGCAGGCTCTTGATTATTCAAAGGTATATCAACCCCTTGACTATTTTGAGTTTGTGCTGCTGCATGCACCGGTGTTACTACTGCCAGCTTAGCAGTTTGCTGAGTCATTATTATTTGGTGTATGCTTTGCATCATGGTAAGCATGTCCTTTAGTGATTGCTCATCGGCAGAGAGACGTTGTTCTGTATTAGCAGATGACGTCTCTGGTTCATCTCCAATAGCATAAGATTCAACCTCTCTTGAAGATACAAAAGGATTGGTATAGAGGTATGAATCAACAATATCAGTTTCAGACTCAAAAGACTGAGTACCCCCAGCTTCTGAATCAGACATCTGCAATTGTCTTTGTCTTCTTGATCGAGTATTCTGATATACTCCTTCAAAGAAATCAAGAAGTCTGTTGAACTGTTGTTGACCTGGAGTCCGGGATGAGTTGCGTCTTGGACGTCGTCCTCTGTTGGTATGAGATGCCATGTTAACTGACGCATATAACAATTCATGTTCTTGGTCATCAGCTTGCTGTTGAGGCACATTGAAGCTTAATCGGTCAAAAACTGACCATTTAGAAGCTGAACAGCAACACTTGATTACAATCTGGTGACACTCACAATGATGATTTTCTTGGGGCAGTGTCACAGGAGATTGTCTGTTTTTATACTTTTGTACTAACAGCTCGCGTAAATCAGAAGGAGTAGAGGGAGTAGTCTTCTTTATTACATTTGGGGTAGAGAAATGTTTAGTCCCTTGTATATAAAGAAGATTACTGGCTGCATTCGCAGAACTAAACTGTACATTTTTACGCGCTTGGAGTTGCGTGCGTAAATCCTGAGATTTTTAGCACAAAGAACTCCATCAGCATTACGCGTAATTTGTAGGTTTGGTACCTTGCGTAAAGTAGTGTAAGAAGACTGTTGGTGAAGAATCAAAGTTTTACCAATAATGTTTTTACGCTATATGCGTACAGGTAAATTCACTTTAGATGTAAAAACATCATTGTGAATTTTATCTACACTGTCATAGACAGGAAATTTACCTTTACGCGTAGAGCGCAAAACATGAGTATCTGCCACGTCACAGACGGATGATTTTTCTTTACGCGTGGAGCGTAAATTTTGTGTGTCTACCGCGTCACAGATGGGAGACTTATTTTTACGCTTAGAACGTAAAGCATTGGAGTCTACCACGTCACAGACGGGAGACTTATTCTCATGCACAGAGCATAAATTTTGGTTTTTACGCGCTGGGCATAAAACCTCACTTTTACGCGTTGGGCGTAAAACTTGGCTTTTATGCACTGGGCAGAAAACTTGGGAATCTTCCCCGTCACCGACGGGAGATTGGTTTTTACGCTCAGGGTGCAACACTGAAGTAAAGACTGCCTCGTTACAAACGAGAGCCCCTACAACAGGAGTAGGAAGGATTCCTTTTCCTTCAGAGACAGTAGGGAGATCCGAGGATGCTTTAGATTTGGGAATCCAAACTTTTCGTGCCTTCCTCGATTTCTGAACATTGGAGCAGCGAGTACTACCCCCAGTTCGGAGCATTTCTTCGTAGGCAGTCTGGTCGAAGTGCACGACCAGAGTCTTCTTTGTCGATCCGACCAACACATCATTATATTGAGCAATTGCCTTTTCGTCAGAGGAGAAGGTCGTCCCCAGCAGAGTCGCCATTTTATTTCACTTAATAAAATGCCTAAAATTGGCTTTTGAAATAAAACGAAAGAATGTACAAGAAGTACAAGTTATCTGGAAAGTATTGCTATGGAAGTCTGATCTGAAGGCGATCACTTTGTTCCTTGGACCATACGATGATGATGAAGAGTACTGCTGGAAGATGAACAGCCGGAAGAACTAATTCACCAGAAAGGTATCGACGCACTTGGGCACTGATGGCGAGGTCGAATGCTTTCCTGCTTTGCTTCACTCCGTTCTGGAAGAAAAGTTGAAGAAGAATGCTCTGGAAAATCAAAGTCTTTGGGCTCTGATCTCTATGTATTCTCTCCTGTCTCTCTAATATGAGAAATAAGTCTATCTATAGACTTGACCCTTTGTGCGTAAAAAAGCAACAAAATCCTATCTTTACGCTGGTAACTGTCACCCACGATGGAAGTCACCCTCTATGCACGTTGACACGTGTCCCATTATTTCAACAAAAATAGGGAGCACGTACACGCGTTCCTCAATAAGTGTGACATGATAGCCACGTAGACAGACCACGTTTTAAAGTAGTCAGGAAGGATCGGGCGTAAAAAGACCTTAAATATACCTCGAGCGTAAAGTGGCAAATTGGCGTAAAAATAGTCCAAAATAAACTTCCCAGCGTAAAGTGGCTAAAATAGCCTTGAGCGTAAAACTTAGCCCAAAGAGACTTTACGCCCACAATAGTTTTGAGCGTAAAAGCTCGAATAACTATAGTGCCTAAAAAGAAGTACTTTTATTGAGCGTAAAATAGCCTTCTCTGCACACCATACGACAAGTATCGGGTTTGGTGAAAATCTGATCTTCTCGACTTCTGTGCTGCATGCTGTCAGAAAAATCATTCTGTTAAATCAAATCTTCTGTATTAAATGCGGCCTGACAGCCTGTCCCCAGGCGTAAATTCAATAAATTGCTTTGGCGTAAAGTAGCTCGCGTAAAGTTCAATGCAAATAGCCCTGGCGTAAAATTCAATAAAATAGCCCTGGCGTAAAATAGCTCACATAGTGAGTTGTTTGCGTAGAGTCCTCAATTTCTTTGACTTAGTCCATAAAGTACTTTTTACGCTCCTACAGCTGTAGCTCGGTACGATCTACAGACGAAGTTCACCAATTTGAAGCAGATGGACAGGACGGTCGATGGATATGCAGCCGAATTCTCTAGACTTAGTCGGTTTGCTCCTACCTTGGTGGCGACCGAGTTCGACAGAGCCCAGCGGTTCCAGTAGGGGCTTCACTTGGAGATTTTCTTGGCCGTAGAGCAGTTTGGGCATCAGACTTTTGATGCGGTATTGAGAGCAGCTAGGAGGCATGAGTATACCTTCCAGAGGATCATGGACAGCACCGGGGGTCGAAAGCGATCTCATGGTCAGATGAATCAGTCTTCAGCACCAGCCCCAGCGGCTAGAGCTTTGACCATTGGAGCTCCGAGGCGGGTGGCCCCAGTGACGTCGGTTCAACATTCAGCCCTGACGCACCCCCAGCAGCAGAAGCAGTCTTCCGCAGTGGGATGTTCATACTGCGGAAAGCCGAAGCATGTGGTATCAGAGTGTCGTAGAGCACAAGGTTTGTGCTTGGTATGTGGTGCCCCGGACCACAGGATTGGGAACTGCCCGAACAGGGGGAGTTCATCTTCATCAGCCTTCTCTAGTCCTTCAGTTAGAGGACCAGCACCAGTCCAGCAACAGCAGCAGCAGTACCCTTTCCCGAGGCCATTGCTGACGTAGGCCCAGGCATTCCAGCAGCAGAGACCACAACAGTATGCCCAAGCCCAAGCCTTGATCCAGAATAGGCAGAGAAGTTTTCAGCAGAGGGGTCCCGTACCTAGAGGACATGGTCAAGTGCTAGCTTTGACCATGGGAGAGGAAGGATTGGCGCCAGATGAGGTGGTGGCAGGTACTATTCTCGTCAACACCTTTCCAGCTTCCGTATTATTTGATTCTGGTGCCTCGCATTCATTTATGTCTGCACGATTCGCGACACGGATAGGATTGGAGCCCGAGGCATTATCAGTGAGGCTCAATATAATTACTGGTAACGGACTTGTGGGTGTAGATAGAGTATTTTCCTCGTGTCGGATCGTAGTTAGCGGTAGAGAGTTTCCCGCCAGATTGATAGAATTTCCGATGGTCGACTATGATGTGGTATTAGGGATGGATTGGTTGAGAGACCAGTATGCTATGATAGACCGCTATATTGGCAGGGTTGTTTTTAGCATTCCAGGAGAGCCAGAGTTTTCCTTCTGTAACACCCAGTTTTCCAGATCAGGGTAATTTTGAAATTTTGTAATTATAATTATTATTTATTGATATTTATTTCATATTATGATTTTTGGTGATTTTTAATTATTTTTAAACTATTTAAAATCATGACTTGTGATTTGGTGTTTTGTTAAGTGTAACCCTAGAGATAGTTTGACCTAGAGCCTAACCATGTGATTAGGATATTTCATTTATCATTTTTAGCTTAAGGGTATTTTGGTCATTTTGAATTAATTGAATTTATTATATATTCATTTGGAATTTAATATGATTATTAGGAATGGTGTGATTTAATATCATTAAATGGATTGCCATGTGATTGTGATTAGCCCTAACCTAGTTTGGACCTAACCTAGAATAGTCATAGCTAGTCTAGTTAGCCATGGTGAGTATTAGTTAGTTTGGTTAGTTGGGTTAAATCATGATTAGTTAAAATGAATAGGTTGCAACTTGACTAGAAGGGAAACCTAGATTCTAGGCCATTGAATAGGCTAGATGGAATGAGAGCCATTAGATTCATCCCAAAACCCTAATCCTAGCATTTATGACCAGCCTAGGGATTCCCCCCAACACTATAAAGTCCCTCTCAAAGTTAGTGCCTCCTTTTTCATTCATCCCTTCATTTTTCTAAGAAAAGGTTTGTCTCCATTTAAAACTCTTCCTATTTTAATCAATAGTGATCCTTTTTCATTGAAATTTCTTCCATGGTGTTCTAAATAGTGTCCCCCTACTGTTCATGGAGGTTATTGGCAGGTTTGAAACAATTTGGAGTCATTGGCTAGCTAGAGGAGATCTCATTTTTGGAGTTTTTCTTTGAGGAAGACACCTATAGGTAAATTCCTATTCTCTCCACCAAATTTTGATTTTCTTTGCATGGTTAGAAAGCCTTAGGTGTCCTCTCTCTGTAGGAATAGGTTTTGCTAGGTTTTGTGTCCATTACGTGTCCGTATCGGACACGTACCAGTCAGCAGTCGTAGGAGTTCGACGAAATGCCACAGTGGGCATTTCGATCGAGTTTTAACATTGTGTTTGAATGAAAAAATAGGTTTTTAATTATAGATCACAAATCCTCTTGACTGAGTCGAGTTTGCTGTGTTTTTGTGTCCAAATTGGACACGCACCGTGCGCGCGCTGACCCGCTCAGTGTCCTGCTACCCGATCTGTGCATTGGATACGACACGCCACGTGGCGGTCTGCCACTTGGCATGGACCAAGGGGCAGTGTCTGACAACACCCCCCTTGAGTCTCGTGTCATCTTGTGTCGTGTCGGGGGAGAAATCCCATGCACACGGGTTTTGTATGCAGACTGTGCGTACAGATTTCGTTCTCTGATACGGGCTTCCCGTATGGACACGGCGACACTTGGGCTCGTGTCAGGGTCCTAGGCACGAAGCCCTATATGGGGCGAACCTAGGTGCACAAGCACGTGTCCTTGTTTGGCTTGTGTCATGTGCGCGAGGACACGGCACGCGTGCACGAGCCTGTGCACGAAATGTGCACCACAGGGTTTCCTGTTTGTGTTTTGTTTCATTTGGACACTTCGTGTCCACTCTAGTGGACACGAATGGCATCCCCTAGACACATGACACATGGTTAACATACTGATATGTCTGTTTGTAAATTTCGATGGTTAATTTGTGTTTCGAATGGATGGGAAGCTATGTGTCAGTGTCCTTCATTTTCAGTGGATTTCTATTTGAACTGTCAGTTGAATTATAAACCCATTACCCTGATTTAAATGTAATTTAGTTGGGATTTGAGGAGGGTGTATACACATATGTTAGTTGCTTGTTAAATTACATTTGGTTATGAGATTGGGTATGATTTACACTGTTCAATTAAATGAGATTGCACTGCTAATGAAGAAAACCTGAGAACAATCAGTGAACTGAAATTGTTTTGGATGCACTGCTTATATGTTGATTCTGAGTTCACTATTACCTGAGAAATCCTGAGATTTTATAGGAATGATGGGGTTTGGTTTCACATGATGTAATACCTGAGATTTCAGTCATGAACCTATAAACTGAGGTTTAAGGGTTATATGAAAAACCTGAGATTCAAGAATGGTGAAATGAGTAACCTAGAAATAAAATCTTGAGAATTCGAATAGATGTTAACAGATTTTTATGCTATATTTGAATTCATTGTTAGAATTAAACCTGGGATGAAATTAGTGTACATTGAAAGAGGTTCACATGTTAATGATGGTTTTGAGCTCTATTTTGAATATGAAATAAATACCTGAGAGTTCAAGTAAGTAGTTAACTGAGTTAATGTAAAGATTAGTTGGATTGATGTTGAATTGAGTTTGAATTCCTAGCTTAAATGTGTGACCTGAAATAGAGTTGTAGTGTAACTGAAATGGCCTTGACTGTTCCTGAGTTTTAGTTAGGAATTAAAACTGAATGTGAATTTTATTCACTGTTAAAAAATAACTGAGAGTTCATATAAGAAGGATGGGGTTTTGGTTTACTGTTATTGAATGTAGTTAACTGAAATGGCAAATGAAATCTGAGATTTAGGTTGAAATTCTAAATTGTTGTTGAAGTTTTAACTACCATGATTAGTTAAATTTATGTAGGTAAGGTTGATGATCATGCTAGGCTCATAGTTGGAACTGATTCCTGAGTTTCAATTTCATTTGACTGACATTCACAACCTGGGAATTGTTCTTCCTGAGAACAGTTTGCACCACTGTTGATTCACTAATTTCTTGAGTTTAACACCCACACTGGTTCCCTAGAACCTGAGATTCAAACTGTTGTACAAAACTGGAACCTGGGTTACATTTTGAACCTATGGATGACTGGTTTCTGTACACATTACCTACAGCCTATGACCCACATACACATATGACTACACACAGATGCATATTGTATGTTCCACCTAAACCTGAGATTATACATGTATACACACATGTTTACCCATATCACATATTACACAAAAGTGAACCTGAGGCCCATAGCAAATGACAACACACACATTCCTACCTAACATACACACACACACACATTTTCCTATCACTCTAACATACAATTCTCTCACACCTAAGCCACAATTCCCTCACACATGACATTCAATTCCTGTTACACACACACAGTTCACTCTAACACACACACATATGTAATGAACTAACACACATTTAAACACACACCCACATGTATTCCTATCACTGTTGGCACAATACACACACATCCCTCACACACATAGTTTCTCACTACACTCTCTCACACACACACATGACACTATCACTGTTACACCTATGTGACACATGCCTACACATATCTATCTCTCTATGCCTATATATATATATATATATATATATATATATATATATATATATATATATATATATATATATATATTATCTAACCTATGTGTAATTTAATATATATATGTAAAATGTGTGGTGTGATAGTGTAATATGAAATAGAGATTTCATTGGCCTATATGTTTTGGCCCATGGCCTAGGTAGAATAGCCTATGGCATGTGGTGTGATACACTTGTGTATCACTAGGCTAGTGAGACTTGTGTGGTATTTAGTTAGTTGACCTAGATTGACTTGTTAAGCCTAGGTTTGACCAACCTAGACTAGTTTGACCTAGTTTAACCCTGTTTGACCTTGTTTGACCTAACTAGACTAGAGTTGACCTAGTTTGACTGTTAGGGTTGACTAGAGTTGACCAAAGGTTGACTTTAGCCTAGATTGACCCCAATATCATGTAGATGCATTGTAGCAGTCTATTTCATTATTTTAGACTTATAGTGACTTGTACTGTTCTATAGGAGACAGACACCACTCCTCGGACAGTAGATATTCTTCAGACATTCAGGATACCAGGCGAGTACATTCTCTGATCATTTCATATCCTGTTAGAATTATTTTCCTGCTTTAAATTACTTTACTTGATGCTGTCACGTTGGTCACACGGATTAGTACTATATGGATCCTTTCTTGAGATGTTATCCCCTCAGGGAGCATCGGATACTACATGTTCTCTGCGTTTTACTTACATTGTGTATCACTATGCTTCATGGTTCATTGAATCACTTGTGACATATACTCTCATGATCACAGAGTCTTCCTTGAATCCCCCATTTATGGGCTTTCCTAGAATCCCTATTTATGGGACTATCATGTACCACCCTTCGGGGGACGTTAGATGAATCATAACATAACCTGGCTGGATCCTTGTATATTGATTGGGGGTACGGGGGAGTAGAAGTAGACATATGAATAATATCCAAGTAGTGTAGCATCAGAATCTTTCCCTAGTGTAGCATCAGAATCATCATATGCCATTCACATGTTTATATTGTACTCTGACTCACTAGCCACTGTTAGTTCTCTACTTATAGTAGATATTTCTATTACATTTCTCTCTGTTTACATTCTGTACTTTCTTTCAGATCATGTATCTTACTTTACTGCATGATTATGTTTTCTAACCTGCTATGAACTGTTGAGATGTATTGTGCTCGCTCCATCCTGATTGGGCAGCGTTGAATGTTTACAGAGGACGAGGATGAGGCTGGTGTTGACACCTTCTATGGGACAGCCCTAGACGATACTTGTGAGCTAGACTCTCAGGAGGACCCAGCTCTAGCTGATGACATTACCCCTACTGCCTAGACTAGTTTAGTTAGGCTTTATCTTACTTATGTTGTCTTGGGACTAGTTTAGTTAGGCTTTATTTCTGTCATTGAGATCTGGATTGTATACATTCTTTCATACTCTGTAGTTGAGACTTTGTATTTTTGGATGTTGCTGAGTTGTTATCTTAGACACTTAGACTCTTCTGATCATCTGTATTTCATTTGAGTTCTATATCATATCGTGCTTCTTCTTCCTTAGTTGTGATTGAGTTTACATTCTGCTATGTCACCCCCATTCGGGGAGTATAAACTGTTTAGCCTTATACTGTTAGATGCATGAGACCTAGGACAGCGTTCTACCGCCGACACTGCGGCGTAGGCTGCACGTACCCACGTCTCGTGCCCTTACTCTAGGGTGCGGGTCGTGACACATTTTTAGTGGTGGCCCATGCAGGTCGAGTTTATGTAATGGTATTCGAACTAGAGTATCACCACAGCCTGCAGTAGGATTAGGATATTTTTGAGGGTACTCAATCACACTAGGAAAACTCTTAATCAGATTCCCTTATCTAAATTGTTGCTTATTGACTTCCCTTGAATATAAACTGTCCCCCTTTGAATTTTCGCTTCATTCTCAAAAATTGCTTCTTGTTTTGATCTGTCTTCATGATGGTTATGAAGACATGACCTCATCGCTCCGGTTCGGGGGATACTATCGAGAGGCTGGCCACCTCTCGTCCTGTTATCAGGGCCTCGAGACCGCAGCTCCTGTTGTGCCGACTCAGGTTGGCATTTCTGCTACATTGGAGGTGCACCTTCGTCTGTACAGAGACTTTTTCCCGTCATTTTCGATTTCTCTCCGCAGCAGCGGTTCATGCAGCATCAGCAGCAGACCAGGGGAAACCAGCAGGGCGAGCTATCATCAGAACAGTCGAGGATGCACAGACCATTGGAGATCTTGCTGCAAGTTCCGTTCTTCTCGATTTCATTCCCGTAATTGTCTTTTATAACTACCTTGAAATTCGATTCCATCTGTTCCTTGCTGATTGATTAATTTTGTCATGTTGCTCTTTTGTTATGTTTGTTTTTCTTCTAAGAAAATCATATGGGCTAGGTCACCTCAGTTATGGGATCTAGAATCTTCGATAGTCATGTTAGCTGGCATAGTGAGGACATATAGTCAGATTTTGGACGTATTTCTCGGGTGTGAAAATTTAAGGGTTTCGCCGTCGCATGCGGCAATGCAAAAATTTTAAATACCATGAACCTAGAGGTATGTACCTTAGTCAAGGACTCTGTGATTATCGTAGCCTTGCTCACTAGCATGACGAAGACTCTGAACAACATGATTTTGGACAGACGCATATGATTATCATACCCTTCTGTTGTTGTATTCCATCATCAAATAACTTAGGAGTAGGGGTATTTAGTTTTGTAGAGCTTATTCATATGTAGTTCTTTCATAATGTAATGATGTGATGACTTGTAGAGTGTCTGTACCCTAGAGATGATAGTTAGCATTGGTATTAGAATAATAACACATTGTAGATGATTCCCTGACCAACCAGTTTCCATATAGGATGTTAGTATACCTTACAGCCTTGATGATTTATTAATTTCTCTTACCCTTTCCAGTAGGGCACCCATGACCAGAGCCTGTCCTTGAATATAGTGGTAGTTTCACCTAAGACTGAGAGGTCTATATATATAGATAGGTTACAGATGATATTGGAATATGGGATATGGGTTGGTTGGTATCTATAGGTCATTGTTGAATAGGGTATTGACATGTTGTTTAGCCTATATTTGGTTCAGTTTTCTATTTTAGCTAAGTTATCTTTGTGTTGAGTTCAGTCATGTTTGATCAAACTTTATAGGCAGTGTGCAGACCCTTCACTAGATATCATGTCCCCTTGGTTCAGACTTGTACAAGTTGTTCACTGCACTCAAATTTCATTACCTACCATGTTGCATCATAGGTTTCACTGGACCATAGTTCAGACCCCAATTATTGACTCACCAATATAACCATCAACCCTTTACCATATTCTGCATATCTGGAGAGTTAGTATCATGCATACTAGAGGTCTGCACTCACAACTTGGGACAGTTCACTGTTCTGTCCCAGTACACCTTACAGTATCTGACCCCTTCATTGGAGTGATATGCATGTGGTAGGGAGTGTGTGTTATTAGACCATGAGTAGAGTTGAGGTGATGAGGATTAATATATATATAGTTTGTATATATATATGTAATGTATTTTGATTTGGTATGTAGCCTGCACCCATTTGCAGTATACTGCCTATTGCATTCCCTGTACACCAGTTTGGTTCACTTCTTCAGACCACTGTCCTGCATGTAGTTAGTTCAGCCAGATAGAGAGGAGAGCCCAAGTTGATCGAGAGGCATGTTTCAGTCACCATGTAGGTTCCTCTCACTTTGATTATATAAGTGGACCTAAATGTCCTATCCTTTAGCTTATAAATTTCAGTCTCCTTAGCATCATTCCCTTTTGCCTATATTGATGATTAAGGCATTCATCCTTAGCCTAATTTCTGAGCATTTGTTTCAGTCCCTTATAAGTTTAGTCTACTTTAACCCTTGGTTGATCAGTCATATATATATATATATATATATATATATATATATATATATATATATATATATAGATGATATACTTAGGATATATGTGATGAGTTGTTGTTCTTGAGCATATATATATGTGGTATTTGGGATTGGTGTGCTCAACTTGTAGGTACTTAGTTATGGGTGACTTGATAGGATTGGGAAGTTAAGAGCTAGCCTATTATAGAGTTTCTCTTTTTGCTAAATTCTAGTTGCCAACACTTAGGTAGCTAGCATAGGTAAAATCCTAAAAAGTTGACCAGCTGATGACCAAGTACTAGGATGTTAAAAAAATTGACTAGTGATTGACCCTTGACTATGTTTGACCTAGACGAGGGTGCGATCATCTTAATTTCGAGGACGAAATTTTTCTAAGGTGGGTAGGATTGTAACACCCAGTTTTCCAAATGAGGGTAATTTTGAAATTTTGTAATTATAATTATTATTTATTGATATTTATTTCATATTATGATTTTTGGTGATTTTTAGTTATTTTTAAACTATTTAAAATCATGACTTGTGATTTGGTGTTTTGTTAAGTGTAACCCTAGAGATAGTTTGACCTAGAGCCCAGCCATGTGATTAGGGTATTTCATTTATCATTTTTAGCTTAAGGGTATTTTGGTCATTTTGAATTAATTGAATTTATTATATATTCATTTGGAATTTAATATGATTATTAGGAATGGTGTGATTTAATATCATTAAATGGATTGCCATGTGATTGTGATTAGCCCTAACCTAGTTTGGACCTAACCTAGATTAGTCATAGCTAGTCTAGTTAGCCATGGTGAGTATTAGTTAGTATTGGTTAGTTGGGTTAAGTCATGATTAGTTAGAATGAATAGGTTGCAACTTGACTAGAAGGGAAACCTAGATTCTAGGCCATTGAATAGGCTAGATGGAATGAGAGCCATTAGATTCATCCCAAAACCCTAATCCTAGCATTTATGACCAGCCTAGGGATTCCCTCCAACACTATAAAGTCCCTCTCAAAGTTAGTGCCTCCTTTTTCATTCATCCCTTCATTTTTCTAAGGAAAGGTTTGTCTCCATTTAAAACTCTTCCTATTTTAATCAATAGTGATCCTTTTTCATTGAAATTTCTTCCATGGTGCTCTAAATAGTGTCCCCCTACTGTTCATGGAGGTTATTGGCAGGTTTGAAACAATTTGGAGTCATTGGCTAGCTAGAGGAGATCTCATTTTTGGAGTTTTTCTTTGAGGAAGACACCTATAGGTAAATTCTTATTCTCTCCACCAAATTTCGATTTCATTGCATGGTTAGGCAGCCCTATGTTTCCTCTTTCTGTAGGAATAGGTTTTGCTAGATTTCGTGTCCTTTACGTGTCCGTATCGGACACGTACCAATCAGCAGTCGTAGGTGTTCGACGAAATGCCACAGTGGGCATTTCGATCGAGTTTTAACATTGTGTTTGAATGGAAAAATAGGTTTTTAATTGTAGATCACAAATCCTCTTCACTAAGTCGAGTTTGCTGTGTTTTTTGTGTCCAAATTGGATACGCACCGCGCGCGCGATGACCCGCTCAATGTCCTACTACCCGATCTGTGCATTGGACATGACACGCCATGTGGCGGTCTGCCACTTGGCATGGACCGAGGGGCAGTGTCTGACAACACCATCCTAAAGTCTCGTGTCATCTTTTGTCGTGTCGGGGGAGAAATCCTATGCACACGGGTTTTGTACGCAGACTGTGTGCGTAGATTTTGTTCTCTGATACGGGCTTCCCGTATGGACACGGTGACACTTGGGCTCGTGTCAGGGTCCTAGGCACGAAGCCCTATGTGGGGCAAACCTAGGTGCACGAGCACGTGTCCTGGTTTGGCTCGTGTCGTGTGCACGAGGACACGGCACGCGGGCACGAGCCTGTGCACGAAATGTGCACCACAGGGTTTCCTGTCTGTGTTTTGTTTCATTTGGACACTTCGTGTCCACTCTAGTGGACACGAATGGCATTCCCTAGACACATGACACATGGTTAACACACTGATATGTCTGATTGTAAATTTTGATGGTTAATTTGAGTTTCGAATGGATGGGAAGCTATGTGTCAGTTTCCTTCATTTTCAGTGGATTTCTATTTGAACTATCAGTTAAATTATGAACCCATTACCCTGATTTAAATGCTAATTTAGTTGGGATTTGAGGAGGGTGTATACACATATGTTAGTTGCTTGTTAAATTACATTTGGTTATGAGATTGGGTATGATTTACACTGTTCAATTAAATGAGATTGCACTGCTAATGAAGAAAACCTGAGAACAATCAGTGAACTGAAATTGTTTTGGATGCACTGTTTTTATGTTGATTCGGAGTTTATTGTTACCTGAGAAATCCTGAGATTTCATAGGAATGATGGGGTTTGGTTTCACATGTAAATGTAATACCTGAGATTTCAGTCATTAACCTATAAACTGAGGTTTAAGGGTTATGTGAAAAACCTGAGATTCAAGAATGGTGAAATGAGTAACCTGGAAATGAAATCCTGAGAATTCGAATAGATGTTAACAGATTTTTATGCTATATTTGAATTCGCTATTACAATTAAACCTGGGATGAAATCAGTGTACATTGAAAGAGGTTCACATGTTAATGATGGTTTTGAGCTCTGTTTTGAATATAAAATAAATACCGGTGAGTTCAAGTAAGGAGTTAACTGAGTTAATGTAAAGATTAGTTGGATTGATGTTGAATTGAGTTTGAATTCCTAGCTTAAATGTGTGACCTGAAATAGAGTTGTAGTGTAACCTGAAATGGTCTTGACTGTTCCTGAGTTTTAGTTAGGAATTAAAACTGAATTTGAATTTGATTCACTGTTAAAAAAATAGCTGAGAGTTCATATAAGAAGGATGGGGTTTTGGTTTACTGTTATTGAATGTAGTTAACTGAAATGGCAAATGAAATCTGAGATTTAGATTGAAATTCTAAATTGTTGTTAAAGTTTTAACTACCATGATTAGTAGAATTTATGTAGGTAAGGTTGATGATCATGCTAGGCTCATGGTTGGGACTGATTCCTGAGTTTCAATTTCATTTGACTGACATTCACAACCTGGGAATTGTTCTTCCTGAGAACAGTTTGCACCTCTGTTGATTCACTAATTTCTTGAGTTTAACACCCACACTGGTTCCCCAGAACCTGAGATTCAAACTGTTGTACAAAATTGGAACCTGGGTTACATTTTGAACCTATGGATGACTGGTTTCTGTACACATTACCTACAACCTATGACCCACATACACATATGTCTACACACAGATGCACATTGTATGTTCCACCTAAACCTGAGATTATACATGTATACACACATGTTTACCCATATCACATATTACACAAAAGTGAACCTGAGGCCCATAGCAAATGACAACACACACATTCCTACCTAACATACACACACACACATTTTTCTATCACTCTAACACACAATTCTCTCACACCTAAGCCACAATTCCCTCACACATGACACTCAATTCTTGTTACACACACACTGTTCACTCTAACACACACACATATGTAATGAACTAACACACATTTAAAAACACACCCACATGTATTCCTATCACTGTTGGCACAATACACACACACATCCCTCACACACAGTTCCTCACTACACTCTCACACACACACACACACATGACACTATCACTGTTACACCTATGTGACACATGCCTACACATATCTATCTCTCTATGCCTATATATATATATATATATATATATATATATATATATATATATATATATATATAATCTAACCTATGTGTAATGTAATATATACTAGTCATAACCCGTGCCCATAGGGCATGGTTCATTTAAGGTATTCCCCCTCAAAATCTTGGACCCCCAATTTTAAACGAACAATAATAATTTTGAGGCCCCCATCAAAATATTAAATCCCAACCACTGCTGGATGTAAATTTTCTTTGGATTCCCCATAAAACCCCACTCTCAATAATGCTCATCCACAACCATTATGAGGCCCCCATCAAAATATTAAATCCCAACCATCAAAATTTTAAATTCCCATCTTTGGATTCCCCATAAAACCCCACTCCTAATAATGCTCTTCCCCATAAAACCCCACTCCCAATAATGTTCTTCCCCATAAAACCCCACAACCGTTGATTCACCAAGATTAAATCCCAACCACTCTTTATCTTGGCACAGTCAGCCCTAGGATTCAAAAACCTTTGTGTTTTGTATAAGAGATATGTAAAATGTGTGGTGTGATAGTGTAGTATGAAATAGAGATTTCATTGGCCTATATGTTTTGGCCCATGGCCTAGGTAGAATAGCCTATGGCATGTGGTGTGATACACTTGTGTATCACTATGCTAGTGAGACTTGTGTGGTATTTAGTTAGTTGACCTAGATTGACTTGTTAAGCCTAGGTTTGACCAACCTAGACTAGTTTGACCTAGTTTAACCCTGTTTGACCTTGTTTGACCAAACTAGACTAGAGTTGACCTAGTTTGACTGTTAGGGTTGACTAGAGTTGACCAAAGGTTGACTTTAGCCTAGATTGACCCCAATATCATGTAGATGCATTGTAACAGTCTATTTTATTATTTTAGACTTATAGTGACTTGTACTGTTCTATAGGAGACAGACACCACTCCTCGGACAGTAGATATTCTTCAGACATTCAGGATACCAGACGAGTACATTCTTTGATCATTTCATATCCTGTTAGAATTATTCTCCTGCTTTAAATTACTTTACTTGATGCTGTCACGTTGGTCACACGGATTAGTACTATATGGATCCTTTCTTGAGATGTTATCCCCTCAGGGAGCATCGGATACTACATGTTCTGTGCGTTTTACTTACGTTGTGTATCACTATGCTTCATGGTTTATTGAATCACTTGTGACATGTACTCTCATGATCACTAGAATCCCTATTAATGGAACTATCATGTACCACCCTTCGGAGGCCGTTACATGAATCATAACATAACCTGGCTGGATCCTTGTGTATTGATTGGGGGTTCGGGGGAGTAGAAGTAGACATGTGAATAATATCCAAGTAGTGTAGCATCAGAATCTTTCCATAGTGTAGCATCAGAATCACCCTATGCCATTCACATGTTTATATTGTACTCTGACTCACTAGCCACTGTTAGTTCTCTACTTATAGTAGATATTTCTATTACAGTTATCTCTCTATTTACATTCTGTACTTTCTTTCAGATCATGTATCTTACTTTACGGCATGATTATATTTTCTAACCTGCTATGAACTGTTGGGATGTATTGTGCTCGCTCCGTCCTGATTGGGCACCGTTGAATGTTTACAGAGGACGAGGCTGGTGTTGACACCTTATATGGGACAGCCCTAGACGACACTTGTCAGCTGGACTCTCAGGAAGACCCAGCTCTAGCTGATGACATTACTCCTACTGCCTAGACTAGTTTAGTTAGGCTTTATCTTACTTATGTTGTCTTGGGACTAGTTTAGTTAGGCTTTATTTCTGTCATTGAGATCTGGATTGTATACATTCTTTCATACTCTGTAGTTGAGACTTTGTATTTTTGGATGTTGCTGAGTTGTTATCTTAGACACTTAGACTCTTCTGATTATCTGTATTTCATTTGAGTTCTATATCATATCGTGCTTCTTCTTCCTTAGTTGTGATTGAGTTTACATTCTGCTATGTCACCCCCATTCGGGGAGTATAAACTGTTTAGCCTTATACTGTTAGATGCATGAGACCTAGGACAGCGTTCTACCGTCGACTCTGCGGCGTAGGCTGGACGTACCCACGTCTCGTGCCCTTACTCTAGGGTGCGGGTTGTGACATGTTCTCTCGAGGCAAAGTTGAACCTTCTCCTCCAGTATTGCGGATGGCAGTAGCAGTAGTGCAGTTACCCCGGATAGTCGAAGAATTTCCAGATGTTTTTGCAGAAGAGCTACCAGGAATGCCGCCAGAGCGAGAGATCGAGTTTACTATCGACTTGGTCCCAGGGACAGCCCCAGTGTCGGAAAGAGTCTACAGGATGGCGCCGTCAGAATTGGAGATATTGTACAAGATGATTGAAGAACTTAGAACCAAAGGATTCATTCGTGCAAGTGGATCGCCTTGGGGTGCCCCGATGCTTCTTGTAAAAAAGAAGAATGGTACGTCCAGATTATGTGTTGATTATCGTACCTTGAACTCAGTGACAATCAAGAACAGATACCCTCTCCCGAGGATAGATGACTTGTTTGATCAACTCAAGGGAGCGGCAGTATTATCGAAGATTGATTTGCGGTCAGGATATCATCAAATCAGAGTCAGAGAGCAGGACATCCCGAAGACAGCTTTTCGATCTAGATATGGGCATTGGGAGTTCCTTGTTATGCCCTTTGGAGCAACCAATGCGTCGGCTGTATTCATGGACCTCATGAATCGTATCTTTATGCCGTATTTGGATCAGTTCGTGATTGTGTTCCTAGACGACATCCTGGTCTACAGCAAGAGTGAAATGGAGCATGAGCAGCATCTCAGAGTTGTCCTCTAGATTCTCCGAGAGTACCAATTGTATGCCAAGTTCAGTAAATACGAGTTCTGGCTCGATCGCATTTCCTACTTGGGTCATATCATCACCAGGGAAGGAGTTGAAGTGGATCCCCCGAAGATCGTGGCTATAGAATCATGGCCAGTACCTAGCACAGTTGTAGAAGTTCGTAGCTTTCTTGGATTGGCCGGCTACTACCGGCAATTTGTTTCAGACTTTGCTCGGATTTCAGTGCCATTTACCCAGTTGACCCGCAAGGATGTGCAGTTTGCTTGGACAGCAGAGTGCCAGGATTCTTTTAAGAAGTTGAAGCGGGGCTTAATCACGGCACCCATTCTCACGCTTCCAGATAGAACCGAGGGATTCTCAGTATATTGTGATGCTTCAGGTGGAGGTTTAGGATGTGTTCTGATGCAGCATGGAAAGGTAATAGCTTATGCGTCATGCCAACTTCGTGATCATGAGAGGAATTACCCAACCCATGACTTGGAGCTGGTAGCAGTAGTATTTGCGCTTAAGTTGTGGAGGCACTACTTGTATGGAGATAGGGTGGAGATTTTCACCGACCACAAGAGCTTGAAGTATGTATTCACTCAGAAAGAACTTAACATGCGTCAGAGGAGATGGCTGGAGCTTCTTATGGATTATGATGTCAATTTGTAGTATCATCCAGGGAAGGCCAATGTCGTAGCAGATGCATTGAGCAAAAGTGCTGGAGTTTAATTCTAACAGCGCGGCCAGAGTTGTTAGCGGATCTTCAGAGGATGGGCATAGAAGTTGTCCTTCCTACCAATGCGGCATTGATGGCCAGCATGCAAGTTCAGTCCACTATAGTCGAGAGGATCCGGATGGCGTAGTCAGCAGATTCCAAGCTTCAGCGACTCAGAGCAGAGTGTGAGGCAGGACGCAGACCAAAGTTATGCATTCATGATGATGGTACACTTCGACATGGTAAGCGTCTTTGTCTACCAAACGGAGATATCAGAGAGGAGATCATGGCAGAAGCTCACAGTTCGTAGTATTCCATTCATCCTGGTGGTACGAAGATGTACAGTGACATCCAACAGCACTTTTGGTGGAATGGCATGAAGCGGAAGATAGCCCAATTTATCTCTCGGTGTTTGGTTTGCCAATAAGTCAAGGCTGAACATCAAAGGTCAGCTGGACTTCTTCAGCCCTTGCCGATTCTAAAATGGAAATGGGAGCATATAACCATGGATTTCATGACTGGATTACCTAGATCTCCAGCAGGTAGAGATGCTATCTGGGTTATAGTTGACCGGCTCACGAAGGTGGATCACTTTCTCCCGTTCAGAGTAGGTCAGTCGACGGCTCAGCTAGCAGAGATGTACCTCAGGTTGATAGTCAGGATGCATGGAGTACCATTCAGTATCACCTCGGATCGAGATTCCAGATTCACTTTGCACTTTTGACAGAGTCTCCAGAAGAGTTTGGGGACCCGTCTCCAATTCAGTTCAGCTTATCACCCGCAGACAGATGGTCAGTCGGAGCGCACGATCCAGACCCTTGAAGATATGTTGCGGTCATATACACTCGACTTTGGTGGTTCATGGGAAGATCACCTGTACCTGGTGGAGTTCTCGTACAACAATAGTTTCCAAGCCAGTATCCAGATGGCTCCGTTCGAGGTACTGTATGGTAGGAAGTGCAGATCCCCGCTAGCATGGGACGATGTTGGAGAAAGGCAGATGTTCGGTCCAGAACTTATTGTCCAGACAATCGAAGTGGTCAGAAGAGTTCGGGATCATCTTCGCGTTGCCCAAGATCGCCAGCGTCATTGGACCGATTCTCATCGGCATCCCCTTGAGTTTTCTGTCGGCGACCACGTATTCCTGAGGATCTCGCCTAACCGTGGCGTCATTCGTTTCGGCGTACGGAGAAAGCTTAGTCCTAGGTATATAGGGCCGTTCGATATCCTGGAGCGAGTAGGAGATGTGTCATATCGTCTCGCTCTTTCGCCGTCGCTAAGCGAGGTGCATGACGTGTTCCATGTATCCCAACTACGACGGTATATCCCGGATCCGAGTCATGTCCTTGATCATTCGGAATTGGTTGTTGGTACCAACCTTTCGTATGAGGAGAGGCCCGTATCCATATTGGACCTAAGAGAGAAGATAATCAAGAACAAGACTATCAAGTTAGTCCGTGTTGCTTGGGGTCATCATCTTTGGGTGAGTCAACGTGGGAGCGTGAGGATGATATCCGATCGCAACATCCCGACCTGTTTGACTCGTGAGGTATAATGTCTTCCTTATGTCTCATGGCTTCGATTCCTTGCTTGCATGATTGATTGCCTTATTGCTTGACTAGTATAGCTTGCCTATGATTAATATAGCTTGTCTTTGCATCTCTAACCTCTTGATTAAATTCCGAGGACATAATTCTTTTAAGGTGGGTAGAGTTGTAATGCCTGTGGTTCGTATTACGTATCTTGGTATACGTGTACGTATTTTGACTCGTATTGCATGTCTCCCTGCTTGGTTTATTTGGCATTTTCGTTGCTTGGTTCACCTTGGGATTGGTTCGGCTAGGCTTGGGTTTGCTTATTTGGTTCATCATGAACCAAGTGGAGAACCCCTACCTACCACCACCATCTCCATTTATTAACCCCAACCACCTTTCTCTCTCTTTATTCAATTTTCTTATTACTGCTCTTCCTCTTCTTCTTCCTCACCGAACCCCCACCGTAGGCAAGTGCATCTTGCTTCATGGAGGAACACAAGATGCAATTCATCTCGAAGCTGTCGATGGGTGAAGCGCCCTATGAAGAATATGTTCCCTCCAATCAGGAATTAGCAAAAATCAGAGAGAAAAATCCTCGATTGGTTGAGGTCTACCAAGTGCTTATGTGCCATTACTTAATTTGCACCAGTATGTATGACAGTGGGTCTCACTTGGCATATACTACTAAAAGGACAACTTATCTATTCTACCATGAGAATAGGATAGCCAAGAACGAGAAGGGGAGATTTCAAGAAAATAAGGCTCCAACCATCAACCCTTGTTCAATAATCCCTTCAGATCTGATCAATGGTTTAATGATCTCATATAAGTCTCTGGATCAGTATCTGTCCAAAAAGACCGAAAACATCCCTGCGGGGACTGAAACCTTGAGCCACCTAAGACATGGTAGTCAGAAGATCTCGAGGGAAGCCTTACTGGCAGGCTTTCTATCTCTGTGGCTGCGGAGATGGGTTGTGCCCGGGATCAGCACAGTAGATTGAATTCACCGAAACGTACTGTGGCTGGCAGTACGTTTCGTATTCAAGGTCAGAATTAACATGCTATCGGCGATGGTATGCCAAATAAATACAGGTTTGAGAACCTTTGGTGAGGAACTAATCAACAACGCTCCTCACCGGAAGGATTTTCCTAGGGTAGAGATGCCCTACACTTATTTGATGGGCTGGCTACTGCATCACAACTGCAGATTATTGCAACCGGGCCCTGGAGATAATACGGAGGTCTTCCTCCAGAAATTCAACAAAGCCACATGGACTTCAACTACTGTGGCAGACACCCGAGCAGTACTGAATTATTCACACGGTTGGAACTTCTTCTGCACAAGACCACAAGTTCCAGCCGACTGCCTCGGTGTACAGTTTGAAGATAGAAGTGAAGGGGGAACTTCATTGCCTGCGCCAGTTTTCAAATGGCTAATGTGCATCAGACCCTCCCATCTGATATACAGGAATGAAGACAACTGTACGTTCGAACCGTATCTACCAAGTCGGTTCGCTTGCCAGTTTGGATATAACCAACTTCATGTTGGTAATCCCTCCACTAGCTTCTACCATTATGGGAAGCTAATTGATGGTGCGAGAGCCTGGAGATATTTTAGCACGGCTCGTACCGGTACTAAATTTAGAGTATCGACTGCTACCAGCACAACCGAGCTACGTATACTTCATACGTATGCTCGCTTTTATGCATCCATCCGTTCCTTCGCCCATGGCTACAACCTGAAGGGGAGTCTTAGATGGCCCAGGGAAGGGAATGTTGAAGAGCCAGTTAGGGTATTTCCAGACATACCCGATGACACTGCTGTTCCAGATGAGTATCTGGAAGTAATCCCTACGGGAGTTGGGGAAAAAGCTGCGGGACCTATCATTATTGGCAAGACCCGGAAACGGAAATCAAGTGCAGCTATTACCCTTCCAGAGAAAGCCCTCCCAGAGAAGAAGAAGAAGGTCACCGTCAAGGGGCGTTCTAGACAGAGAGCCGCTACTCCAGAGAGCGACACTCCAGTCGAGGAGCCGCAACATATTGCATCTTCTTCAGCTCATCCTAGAGAAGGATCCTCCGCATCTCAACCGGCAACATCAACAGAAGGTATGGGGGTCCTTTCTACTGGACGCCTCAGCTCATCACTTCATCTGTCTTTGCCACCAAAGACACAAGCTACTAAGGAGGCTACCCCTACACATATTGTTGATCGAGAGCTCATCCCATCTGATGAACCAGTGCTGGCCTTCGATGATGATGACTGGGATGGGGACTATGACTCGTACTTGGCACGTCCGACACCTACTCCAGGTAAATATAAATTACACAAAATCTATACAAAATTATGATTTTTGTATATTAACTTATTTTGTTTAATTTTTTGTAGGTGTTATCATTGCATCAAATCCTGTGGCTCCTCCTCCTCCTCAAGAAGATATTTATGAAGAAAACATGGAATCTGAGGAGGAGAGTTCTTCTTCAGACGAAGATAATGTCCAAGAGGAAGGACCACAAGAGCCTGAAGTGAAGGCTCAGCTAGAATTGTCTCCTCCTGCTGAGGGGGGAGAAAAAGAACAAACTACAGTAGAACCTACTGTAGATGAAGAAGTGACTGCTGAAGAAGAAACAGACTTTAACGAAGAACCAGTTGTAGAAGGACCCACTACAACTGAACTACTTGAAGAGCCAGAAGGGCCGGTGGCCAAAGAAGGTGATGAAGACGTAGTCGACTCATCAACTGAAACTGGAGCCGTTGTAACAACATCCTCAATTATTGTTACCGATCCAGTACACGTTCCTGAGAAGACCATGTCTGAACCGGAGTCAACTACAATGACTACCATTCCATCCGCAACTATCACCGCCACTAAAACTCTAGTAGTTTCGACTCCAGAAACGGCTGGAGATAAAAGTGTTGAAGACATTGTCCCTGAAGCACCTGGAGATCAGTTGGCCATAGTAGCAGCGACAACTATAGCTTCATCTCAGTCTGCTACCAAGGCAACAACATCTGCTCCTAGTCTTCAGAAAAAGGATCTGGTAGATATTGCTGCAACACCGAGCTCGAATGCAGAAATGAATCTCTTAGTTGAGATTCAGACTGAAACTTTCTACAAGACGTTGGCAGCTCTAATCAAAATGGTCCTGAAGAAGGGCCTCAATTATGAAAGCTTGAAGGCGGCTATTACTCTTACGATCAGAAATGTCGCCATGTTCAATGATGCAGCGAGAGCAGCGGCATTGGAGAAGGTCGTAGAGGAACTTGAACAGCCCATTAGAGAATATCTAAGGCTGTCAAGCAAAACTGCTGAAAGTCTCATCCAAAGCGAGTATGACGCTTTATCAGCTGAATACTTTGCTCGGGAGACGACTTTCAATGAAGCTCTCCAAGAGTACAGCCTCAAGGTCGCCAAAGTAAAAGCTTTTTTGGCTGAAGCTAAGCCTCAGCTAGAGATTCAGAGAGAAGCCTATGAAACTTCAAATATAAGAATTTATCAACAAAATGATAGAATTCGTGAAGTCTAGGCAGAATTGGCTCGCTTGAAGGCGGAGAGGGAGCAGTTGATCGTAGCTCGAGACCAGCATCTGACGCAGAGCTCAATATTGGAGGAGCAAGTCTTCGGTGCCGAAGCTACCATCAAAACCCTTGACGAAGCCAAGGATAAGATAATAGCTACTTTCGCCGACTTCTCCCATATTTGTACTCCAGAAGCTCAGCGTACTTTAGCTACTACAACTGTGATGAGCTCTCGCGAGAAGCATCTAGCGGAGCTACAAAAATTGCTTGAAGATGTCTCTGCTCCGCCTTAGAGATTTTTGTACAAAATTTTGTATTCTTCTGTCTTTTTTCATTCTGTAATATTTTCAAGACATGAATGAAATATTTTGTTTTGTGACCCTATCATTTATTTTAAAATTAAACAATAGGTATGAGATAGAAAACACTTATCAGAGGTAATATGGACATGACAAGTCATCTAAACTCAATAAATTATATCTATCCAGAGGTAATGTGGACATGATAGATAATAAATCTCATTTTCTGTTTAGAGTATACGATACTACCAGAGGTAATATGAACGTGACAGATTGTAACAACTCAAAGAAAAATAGATTAATATCTATCCAGAGGCCATAGGAACATGATAGATAGGAAAAGAAGTAGACTTAATATTTATTCAGAGGTCATAATAACATGATAAATAATAAATCCATTCTTTTTTAATCAGCTGGTAAGACAGAAGATCAAAATTCTCTTATAGGAGACAAAATAATCAGCTTAACCAAACATTGGTAGCTGGAAAATAAAGAAGAAATTTAGACATAATATTTCTTCAAGAATTTGCCATTAATTGGCATCATAAGCAAATCTCCATTAGGTTTAGACAACCTATAGGCACCATTGGAGAATACCGACTCAACTACATAAGGACCTTCCTATTTTGCTTGAAATTTCCCTTTGCTCTTATGAGTCATTACCATCGGTCTTCGAACAGCTAGAACTAGCTCACCGACTTTAAATACCCTCTCTTTAACTTTACGATTGAAGGCTCGAGATATGCGGGCTTGATATAACTCAATGTGCTGTTGCGCTTGAAGACGCTTTTCGTCTAGACCTTCAAGTTCTTGAAGTCTAAACCGATCAATATTCTTTGTAGTTAGCTCATTTGCAATGGCTATTCTAAGAGATGAAATCTGGATTTCCAGTGGAAGAACAGCCTCACATCCATAAACCAGTGAGAATGGTGTAAAACCAGTAGGAGTTCGGACTGTCGTTCGGTAAGCCCATAAACATTCCCCAAGTTTCTTATTCCAATCACGTTTATTAGAAGAGACGAACTTTTTGAGAAGTTTAATGATTGTCTTATTGAAAGCTTCGGCGAAACCATTAGCAGCTGGATTATAAGCCGTAGAAGCCAAATTTTGGATCCGATTCTTATCGCAGAACCGATAAAATGCCTAACTGTCAAATTGTGGTCAATTGTCATGAATTATCCGTCGGGGAATCCCACAACGATAAATGACATGGTGTTTAATGAAACTAACCACATTTGATGTTTTCACTTCAACAAGGGGAATCGCTTCCGCCCATTTAGAAAAATAATCGGTTATAGCCAGTATAAACCGATGTCCCATGACAGAAGGAGGGTTAATCGGACCAATAATATCCATGCCCCAAGCTTCAAAAGGCCAAGAAGCTGCTGTAGGATGTAAGAATTCAGATGGTTGATGAATAAAATCAGCATAAATCTGACACGCTTTACACCGTCTGGCATAATCTACAGCATCTACTATCATGGAAGGCCAATAATACCCCATTCTTCGAATGCGGTCTTGCAATTTCGGACCCGGTTGATGAGCACCGTAGACACCATCATGAGCTTCACGGAGTATTTGCTTAGCTTCACTTTCGGAAAAATAACGCAACAAAAGTCCGTCATAAGAACGCCGATATAACATATGCAAAAAAGAATCGTAGTAAAATCGAAATGATCGTCTCTTGATTGATGCAGCTTCTTTTGGATCTTCAGGTAAAATCCTATGAACCGTATAATCAATGAATGGACTTCTCCAATCTCTTTGCTGAGAAGTTGATTCTGTAGTATAACTCTGCTCGATATGCATATTATTCTTGACAAAGAATAAGTCTCGATCCAACAAAGTAACGGTATTTTATCTTCTGATTGGAACAGCTAAGTCTGCAGCTAAACTAGCAAGAGCATTAGCTTCTAAATTTTGAGAACGTGGTACGAATTCAATGAAGAATCCCTTAAACGAAAGAATCAATTCAATTACCACTCGATGATAAGAAATGAGGTCAGGATTTCTGACTTCATATGTCCCGCTGACCTGATTAACAATCAGCTGAGAGTCTCCATAAGCTTCCAGGAACTCAATGTCCAATTCTTTTGCTATTTGAAGAACAATTAGCAGAGCATTATATTCTGCCACATTGTTGGAGCATAGTTCATTAAGAGAATAAGTACGGTATATGACCATCTTATCAGGAAAGACCAAGACGATACCTACTCCTGAGACAATATTGCCTATAGGTCCAACCCGCGAAGCTCCATCAAAATATAGTTTTCAAATGTCATCCTTTAAAGTTATGTTGCAATCCACAACTTCATCTGGAATGTCCTTATATAGCTTCGATATTTCAGATATAAGGTGAGCTGCTAAGAAATCAGCTAATGCTTGACCCTTTACTGATTTTTGAGGTACATAGACCATATCATAAGGAGTAAGCAACATTGCCCAGGTAGCTAATCTAGAGTTAAGAATACTTGGTTTTCTCATCAATACCCGAATATGATTTATTCTGGATATGACATGAATAGTCTGTCCTGACACATAATGTCGTGTCTTTTGAATAGCAAAAACCAAGGCCAGACATTCTTTCTCCACAGGAGTATACCTGTGTTCAGTTCCGACCATCATTCGGCTAAGATAATAAATTGCTTGTTCATGACCTTTATCACTTTTCTGTGCAAAAAGAGCACCAAGTGAATGATCTAAGGCTCGAACATAGAGCAAAAATGGTCTTCCCACCACTTGAGGTACCAAAATAGGTAGATTTGTAAGGTATTGCTTGATGTCATTAAAGGCTTTTTGACATGCTTCATCGCAAACAAATGATACACCTTTCTTTAATAATCGAGAGAAAGGTTGACATCTCCCAGAAAGATTTGATATAAATCTTCTGATATAAGCAATGCGACCTTGGAAACCACGTTGTTCTTTTAGATTGCGTGGAGGACGTATTTCAAGGATCTCTTTGATCTTATCAGGATCAACATGGATACCTTGAGAAGTGATGACAAATCCCAAAAACTTGCCACTGGAAACCCCTAAAAAAGACTTAGTGGGATTCACCTTCAATTGATGTTGACGCATCAACTCAAATACTGTCTTTAAGTCTTGAATGTGATCATCTTTTGATCGACTTTTGAAAGCAATGTCATCTATATAACATTCAACTGTTTTTCGTAGATGTTCTTGAAAGATGTTGCTCATAGCCCGTTGGTATGTAGCACCTGCATTTTTCAGACCAAACGGCATAACTGTATAGCAGTAAACTCCAAGAGGTGTACGAAAAGCGGTATGCTTTTCATCTCCTGGATGCATCTTAATTTGATTGTATCCTGAAAATCTGTACATGAAAGACATGCGTTCAAAACCACATGTATTGTCTATCATGACATCGGTAATCGGAAGTGGAAATTCGTCTTTTGGACAAGCTGCATTAAGATCTCGAAAATTAATGCAAACTCGGACTTTTTCGTTCTTCTTCATAACAGGAACAATATTGGTAACCCAGTCTGGATGTTGTTCATCACGAACAAAGCCACATGTGATCAGCTTTTTGACTTCTGCTTCAATTGCATCCATCATATCTGGTCGAAAACGCCGCTGCTGTTGTTTTAGAGGCTTGGCATTAGGAAGAATATTGAGTTTATGAGTAGCTACTTTAGGATCTAGACCCGGCATATCCTCATAACTCCATGCAAAGATATCAATATATTCTTTAATTAGTTTTATCAACTATTCTTTTTCATCTTCAGAAAGGTTTTTACTGATGAATATCGGCTTAGACCTAGTTCCGTCTTCGATGTCAATCTGGACGATTTCATCTTCCGTAGGTGGCTGTCGCTGTTCAAAATGAAGCTCCCACTGAGTGTCCATTTGTTGTGCCCAAGGGTCATTTTCAAATGGCTCAGATTCACCATCAGTTTGAACCATATTAACTGAGAATGCACACTCAGATTCATCATAATAGTCTCCTCCATAATATGAGGATTGTAAAAAACTGGAAGAACGTTCTTCTTCCATATCTTCCTTGCACATGTGGGGTGTATCCAATTTGATGAATTGGATTTCTTCAGAATCTGGGGATTGTGAAGAACTGGAAGATAATTCTTCTTGTATATCTTCATTAAACATGTGGGATGGATCGTATCCCAACCCATGTCGAGTTTTCTGGTAAAATGGATCACCACATAAGGGTAACCGTCTATCTTTGCCTTGATTGAGACCTTGCATAGTCTTCAAATCATATCCCATATTCTGGATAATCTTGAGAGATTGTTGACTATATTTGTCAATTCGGATTCTTCTTTTATCATTATCTCTAAGATCATTTGTCTGAATAACAGGCATATTTCTGGCCAGACCGAACATAATTTGGCGCTTGTTTTTCTTATTAGACGGAATCACAAAATAAGATTCTTCGTGACGTCTATAAGTTATACAAGCTTGTGATGAAGCGGCTACAGGAAGAAGATATGGAGAAGATGCTAAGAACCTTTGAGCATAAGGTCCAACATCGACCTGAGGAGGAAAGGAATTTTCCTTATGATTAATGTATAAGATTTCCTCTGTATTTATGTCATTTTTATATTGATGAATTTGATCATCAAAAGATAAAGTCATTCTTTCAATAAATTTGACAGCCATATACTCCAAAAGGAAATCTTCATTGATATTAGAAAGTACAGAATGATCAATATTTACATCATTTACAATGTGACTACTACGCTTTGGATTGATCATTAACGGACCGTCATCCGTCTTCTGCGTAGGCTTGCCAAGGTTGATAATCAATGGTGGATCATTCGTACGAGAAGTACGTCCCTTGACCTTGATCATAAGAGGTTGAACTTGGCTCTTGGCTGGAATACTCACTGATTCCTCAGACGAAGCTCGAGTTCTTCCTTTAACCTTGATCACCAAAGGTTGGTCATTGATAGGTTGGGGTTGGATTCGACCTTTGACTTTAATCTTCAAAGGTTGCTCTTCCGGAGGATCTTCATTGACAGATTGATCTTCTGCAGGTGATCGATCTTCGGTCATATCCGATATCTCCTTCATATGCTCCTGTTTGTAGAGTATTAAATCAAAGAAATAGGCTTCAACACCCTTAAAAGGATTGATATCTGCGAACTCAGTATTCACAACCCCTTGAGAATCCACGTACTTAAAGCATTGGTGGAGAGTTGAAGGCACAATGTTATGCTCATGTATCCACGGTCTTCCAAGAAGGATGTTGTAAGATACATCGGAGTTAATAACATAAAAAGTCGCCATAGTTCGAAGATCACCTATCTGAATCTTCAAACGAATCTTCCGCAATGGTTTACTCTTTCCAGAGTTGAAACCAACTATTGTGGTACTAGTGTAAGTCAAATCACTAGTAGGGATCCTCAAGGGTCGTAGCATACTCTGAAGAATAATGCTAATAGAAGACCCAGGATCAATATAAATCCTGTCAATTTCAGTAGATTCAATATACCCTATATAACCCAGAGGCCTGTCATGTTTATTATGCTTCAACAGTATATCTTCTTGTGTGAAGGTAATGTTAGGAATTGCTTCCATCATACTATGACATTGTGGACATGACACTGGTATATTGTCAAGACTCTTGAGTTGAGCTAAGCATGAATCAGCTTGTAGCAAAGCTTCACTCAAAGTTTCGCGACTTTCTTTAGAAAGGCGAAGCAGCTCAAAGATCGAAAGTCTAGCCGGAGTATTAGCTAGTTGGGCTAGAATATAGAACTTGTAGGGTTTCATCACCGTCCCTTGATTTGAAGCAGATTTCAATAGAACGCAAAGCGTACTGCTTTCTATTTCCCTTTCTCAACCACAGATGGTTTAGAAGGTCTTGCATCAGCAGGAACATGAGATGGTTGAGCTGGTAATGTTTCAGCAACGTCCTCCGCTTCATTCGAAGCTCCTTCATAATCTTTGTGGTACTCTTTATCCGATCTCGTACCAGCAAAGGTTTCTTCTTCAGACTCAGGAGAATGAAGTACCATATTATAGGTTTTGTTCTTCTTTCCCTTAGTCTTCTTCTTGCGAGGATTTTTATGAGGGACCTCAAAACCTAATCCAACAGCGGATTTTTGACTTGGAATTTGTAAAGGAAGTCGTATTCCTTTATCATAGTTCAAGTCTTCCGCCTTCTGAAAGTCATATCCCATCTTTTTCATGAGATGGACTGATTGTTGACTGTACATGTGAATGGGTAGCGGACTTTCAATAGATGGTTTAACAGAGGAAGAAGAAACAGAAACCTCTGCAACCACAGGAGAAGGAGGCATAGAAACTTCCATAGAAGGAGGAATACTCGGAACGGAAGGAAAAATCCCTGTAGGAGCTTTCTCATAAGCAGCAAAGACTTATTGTACCCTGTATAAGGGGACACTACTCATTGCTAACCATTGCTGATGAGTAAGTTTGAGTTTGGTAGGAGGAGCTAAACTTGGAGGGCATATATTCAGACCCCTCAATCTATTCTCCAAAGGAACATCGTCCCATAGATAATCCAAATCATCATGATCTGGAGTTACAACATGAGAAATCATATTGCAGGTTTTGACTTTCCTACCTTTCTTGGATTTTGAAGTTTTACCTTCATTCTCCTTTTCAGGTACTAAGTCAGGATGTACCCACATGATTTCACCATTTTTAATGTGAGAGGTAATAATCCTTTATTTTTCTCTCTAGCAGGCGAAAGATTTACAACTTTCATTATCGCCTTAGGGATTGGGACAATCCTATCTGGAACTTGCTGTGGAAGAAAACTTCCAAATTGAAGAGAAATCATATTAGTTGTGACCGTATGCTCATCATTGGTTAAAGCGATGGCATTGGCATTTATCAACTCCTAGATTTTCTTCTTTAAGACGTAGCAAGCTTTGGTAGGATGATTTATGTATCTATGATAGATACAATATTTGGGATTGTCAGTCAGATTCACCTCATTAGGCCTTTTTGGCTCCGGAATCTGGAGTTTGCCACTCTTAACGAGACATTGGAATATCCCTGGGATATCACTGTCATCAAAAGAGTACTCTTCTTTTGGTTTAGAAGACTCCGGATTATTCGGCATTGTTTTGGGTTTTGAAAGGTTAACCACTAGGGTTTCCTTCCCCTTTCCATTGCGATTGCCGGAATTATTGCCTGAAGAGCCTTTCTTTCCATTGTCCTCTGAGGCAAAGATCATCCCGTGTTCACGAGCCAACCTACCATTGGTCTCGACTGAAACTTCTGCTCTAATGAACGAGGCCCAATCTGTGAATTGAGAGCCCGTAAAGAAAGCAATAGATGGTCGCAGATTCATTTTGCATGTATCAATCAATGTTGAATCTGACATACCAGGAGGCATTTTTAAAGTTGTCTGTCGAAAACGTTAAATGAACGTCCGGGTATCTTTCTTCTCATTTTGTTTGATTTCTATTAAGGAGAACATATTCATGTCCATGCCTCCTTCATAGAAGCGGGAGAGAAAAATTGCTTTAAACTCGTCAAAAGACGACGTGCAATTGTCGGGTAAACTACGATACCAGTCGTATGCTGAACTCGTCAAGCACCCGATGAAAACTCGGGTGAGAAGAGCATCATTCTTCCGTAAATGTATAGTCATAATATCAAAATAATTGATATATTGACTGGGAGAAGCCTTTCCATCAAATAACACCATTGATTATGGCTTAAATTTTGGAGGAAAGGGCACATCATTCCAATGAGAAGGATAAGGTTGCTTAATCCCTAACCTCTGGAGCTGATCTTTGTGCTTCAGAACTTTAAACTGTGCTTTTAGCTCCCGCACTGCTTGAATAGCTTCACTGGTTTGAGGAAGCACATTCGATTGAATAGTTGCAGGATGTACCGTAACCCCCACCAGAGGTGGTACATTTTCTGGAATGAGAGGATCTGGAGATGCAAAATTTTGATTGACAGTAGGCTCTTGACTAAGATTATTCAAAGGTATATCAACCCCTTGACTATCTCGAGTTTGTGCTGCTACCTGCACCGGAGTTACCGCTGTCGGTTGAACTGTCTGCTGAGTCATTATTATTTGATGCATACTTTGTATCATGGCAAGCATGTCCTTCAGTGACTGTTCAACTGCAGAGAGACGTTGTTCTGTATTAGCAGTTGACGTCTCTGGTTCATCTCCGATAGCATATGATTCAACCTCCCTTGAAGATACAAAGGGATTGGTGTAGAAGTATGAATCAACGCTATCAGTTTCGGACTCTAAAGACTGGGTACCCCCAGCTTCTGAATCTGAAGATTGCAACTGTCTTTGACTTCTTGACCGGGTATGCGGATATACCCATTCAAAACTATCAAGAAGTCGGTTGAACTGTTGTTGACTAGGAGTCTGGGACGAATTGCGTCTTGGACGTCGTCCCCTATTGGTATGAGATGCCATATTGACTGATGTATATGACAACTCATGCTCTTGGTTATCAACTGATTGCTGAAGCGAATTGTAGCTTAATCGATCAAAAACTGATCGTTTAGAAGCCGAACAGCAACACTTGATTACAATCTGGTGACACTCACAATGGTAATTTTCTTGGGGCAGTGTTACAGAAGATTTTCTGTTTTTACGCTTTTGTACGAGTAACTCGCGTAAATCAGAAGGAGTAGAGGGAGTAGTCTTCTTTATTATATTTGGGACAGAGAAACGTTTAGTCCCTTGTGTATAAAGAAGATTACTGGCTGCATTAGCAGAACCAAATTGTACATTTTTACGCGCTTAGAGTTGCGTGCGTAAATCTTGTGATTTTCGTACACAAAGGACTCCATCAGCATTACGCGTAATTTGAAGGTTTGGTACCTTGCGTAAAGCAGTATAAGAAGGTTGTTGGTGGAAAACTGAAGTTTTACCAACAGTAGAATTCATATTTTTATGCTGCATACGTGCAGGCAAATTCACTTTAGATGAAAAGGCATCATTGTAAACTTTATCTACGCTGTCACCGAAAGGAGATTTACCTTTACGCGTAGAGCGCAAAATATGAGTATCTGCCACGTCACAGACGGAAGATTTTCCTTTACGCGTAGAGCGTAAAGTTTGGGTGTCTACCACGTCACAGACGGGAGACTTATTTTTACGCGCAGAGCGTAAAGCTTGGGAGTCTACCACGTCAGAGACGGGAGACTGATTTTTACGCGAAAAGCGTAAACATTGATTTTTATGCGAAGAGCGTAAAACTTGGGAGTCTACCACGTCACCGACGGGAGACTGATTTTTACGTCCAGGGCGCATCACTGAAGTAGAGACTGCCTCGTCACAGACGGGAGCCTCTACAACAGGAGTGGGAAGGATTCCTTTGCCTTCAGAGACAGCAGGGAGATCCAAGGATGCTTTGGATTTAGGAATCTAAACTTTTTGCGCCTTCCACAATTTTTGAACATTGGAGCAGCGAGTACTACCCCCAGTTCGGAGCATTTCTTCGTAAGCAGTCTGGTCGAAGTGAACAACCAGAGTCTTCTTTGTCGATCCGACCGACACATCATCATATTGAGTAATTGCCTTCTCGTCAGAGGAGAAGGTCGTCCCCAGCAGAGTCGCCATTTTGTTTCACTTAACAAAATGCCTAAAATTGGCTTTTGAAAGAAAACTAGAAAAAGTACAAAAGTACAAGTTGTTTCTGGGAAGTATTGCTATGGAAGTCTGATCTGAGAGCGATCACTTTATTCCTTGGACTATACGATGATGATGAAGAAAACTGCTTGAAGAAGACGAACAATCGGAAGAACTAAGTCACCAGAAAGGTATCGAGCAACGGCACTGATGGCACAGTCGAATGCTTTCCTGCTTTGCTTCACCCTGTTTTTAAGAAAAAGTTGAAGAAATGCTTCTGGGAATATCACTCTGAAAGTACGAGTTTTCTCAGAATCTCCTCTCCTGTATATCTTCTCTCTCGATCATATCTATGTTGAAAATAAGTCTATTTATAGACTAGACCCTCTGTGCGTAAAAAGCAACATAATCGGGTCTCTACGCAAGCAACTGTCACCCACGATTGACAATCAGCTCTACGCGTGATGACACGTGTCCCATAACTTCAGTAATATAAGGAGAGCACGTACACATGTTCCTCGATAAGTGTGGCATGAAAGCCACGTATGCAGACCACGTTTTCATGTAGCCAGAAAAGATCGGGCGTAAAAATGACCCAAAATATACTTCCTGCGTAAAGTAGCAGTCCGGGCGTAAAATATCCCAAAATAAACTTCCCGCTTAAAGTGGCTAAAAATAGCCTTGAGCGTAAAATTAGCTCAAATAAACTTTACGCGCACAACAGCCTTGAGCATAAAAAGCTCGAATAGCTTTCGTGCGTAAAAGAAGCAATCTCTTGAGCGCAAAGTAGCCCATCTGCACACTAAACGATAGTGTTGGGTTTGGTGTAAATCAAATCTTCTCGACTTCTGTGTTGTCCGCTGTCAGAAAATCATTACGTCAGAACAGTATCACGCGCATTAAATGTGATGATTTGACAGCCTGTCCCTCGCGTAAAAGCTTTGAGGATGGCTCTCGCGTAGAGTTTTATTCTGTTTGATTTCTGCGTAAAGTCTAAGTCTGATTCTGTTTGACTTGTGTAAAGTTCTTAACTTCTTTGACTTAGTCCATGAAGCACTTTTTACGCTCCTACAACTACTGCAGGCCTGCGAATAGGATTAGAGTTTAAAGACCCCCTCCACATGTTTAATACCCTATTGATCTCCATATTTGACTTCAATTACTCCTTTGATTTGCATCATGTTTGACTATTCCTACCGTCTAATAATTTTTTTTATTTGCAGTCAATGGATTCTTAAGACAGAAACATCGCTCCCCTGAATACCCAACCCACGATTTGGAGTTGGCAGCGGTTATATTCGCCCTGAAGTTATTGAAATATTACTTGTACGGAGAGTGTGTAGAGATATTCAATAACCAAAAAACCTTGTAATACGTTTTCACACACAATGAGCTGAATATGAGGCAACACAAATGGTTGGAATTGATGAAGGATTTTGACATCGTATTGCAGTACCATTCGGGGAAGGCCAACGTAGTTGCGGATGCCTTGAGTCGGTATCTAGTAGGTATGTTTTTGACGAGGGACCGTCATCTGTTAGCAGACTTGGAGAGCTTGGCTATTGAAGTCATCATCCCGGGAGTTGAGATACAGATGATGGGTATGCAAATTCTGTCTGGACTGATGGACATGATACGAGAGGTCCAACACCAAGACGAGCATCTGAGGAGTATCATAGCTCAGGCACAGGCTGATTTGTTAGAATACTTCACCATTACAGAGGATGGTTCGTTGAGGCCGGGACGAGATTATGTGTAACAAATGGAGATCTTCGGGAGGAGATCATGCAGGAGGTGCACCGTTCTCAGTATTTTTTACATCCAGGAGCTAATAAGATGTACAAGGATCTGAGAGCCTACGTGTGGTGGTATGGAATGAAGCGAGAGGTGGCATGCTTCGTTTCTAGATAACTTTTGTGTCAGCGGGTCAAAGTCGAGAGGCCGAGACCAAGAGGATTACTTCAGCCACTATCTATCCCCGAGTGGAAGTAGGAATATATCATTATGGATTTTTTTCCGGTCTTCCACGCTCGCCAGAAGGGAAGAACGCAATTTGGGTCTTCGTTGACAGGTTGACCAAATTGGCCCACTTTATACCATTCAAAGTAGGACTGCCCAAGGAGAAGCTAATGGAGTTATATGTGAAGCAAATCGTCAGGTTGCATGGCATTCTACTGAGTATCATCTCTGGCCATAATAACATATTCATGTCCCACTTTTGGAGGAGTCTGCAGACTATCTTGGGTACTCAGCTCAAGCAGACGAATGGACAGTCGGAGAGGACCGTTCAGACGCTCGAAGATATATTGTGGACATGTGTGTTAGATTTCAGTGGCTCGTGGGAGTACCACCTTCACCTCGTGGAGTTCTCCTAAAACAAAAGTTACCAAACTAGTATCGAGATGTCCCCTTTCGAGGCTTTGTATGGACAGAGATGTCGTACCTAGGGATAGTAATATCCCTCCGAACCCGATGGGGCCCTAAATTTTTTACCCGATGGAGACTGGTTTGGGGACTTAAAAACGGAGATTGGGAACGGGTTCGGATTAAAAAAATTCCCCAATCGGGTTTGGGGACGAGTATGGGTATAGTACTCCTCGCCCCGATAAATCCTCAACCCCGGTTACTTATAACCATATCCATATGTACAACCCATTGAAAATGGTATGCTCTCTTGATCTACCTAGTAGTATATATATTTATTTTATGAAAACCATTATTAACATGCCTTGTAATTATTTTGAACGAAAATAAATTTTTTAAGCTTATAACGTATATAAAAAAATTATTAACCGAACGAGAGACAGAGACGAGAAAATTTGGCCTTGAAAAGTGCTAGCGGGGCAGAAATGGGGACGGGGAATGCATTGTTTAACGAGAATGGGGATGGGGGTAAAAATTGAACCTGACGGGGAACGAAGATGGGGATTCAAACACCACTCGGGGACGGGGATGGGGGATATGGTCCCCGACGCCTATCCGCCCGATTGTCATCCTTAGTTGTGCCCAACTATCTTGGGATGAGATGGGCGAAAGAGAACTGTTGGGACCCGAGATGGTAGTAGATGCTGCAGAGAAGGTAAAATAGATTAGAAAGTAACTTCGCATGGCTCAGGACAGGCAAAAGCACTGGGTCGATAGTTACCGACGACAGTTAGAGTTTGAGGTATAACCTTCCTTAGTTTTAAGATTGTTAATCGGTAGGAATAGGTAATAACGCTATATTTAAATCTAGGTTAGCGATTTGGTGTTCTTGAAGATATCTTCGACACGTGGCACAATACATTTCAGAGGAGGCGGGAAGCTCAGTCCGAGATTCATCGGGCCGTTTGACATTCTTGAGATAATCGGAGAGGTGGCATACCGACTAGCACTATCACCCGCGTTAGAGAGAGTGCACAACGTATTCCACGTGTCCCAGTTGAGACGGTACATGGCAGACCCTAGCCATATATTGGATCATTCAGAGATCGAGGTGGGACCAAGCCTTAGTTACCAGGAGCAGCCCGTAAAGATCTTGGATCGCAGGAAGAAGGTACTGCATAATCAGACAATTCTGTTGGTGCGTGTCGCTTGGAGGCATCATTCTCCGGACGAATCCACATGGGAGAGAGAGGATGAGATGCGCGAGCATTACCCTTATCTTCTTTAGCATTAAGGTATTTTTCTACCATCGTGTCTATCTTTAAATTTTGAGGACAAAATTATTTTAAGAAGGATAGATTTGTGAGCCCTTGGACAAAAAATTTAAATTTCCTTTTATATATATGTTGCAAATATTTAATCAATTCCTAAATGAACTAGCCAATATATAAAAGACCTTATTAGTAGAAGGTTATGCAAAAACCATTAGGTGGGGGGGCTAATTGCAAATCCACCAATTTGAATCCTAAACGGCTAGATACTCTCGATTTCTCTCGAGGGCAAGATTCAAAATCCTGAGATAAATCCAAATCAGAATTCAATTCTATCTAAATGTTGCTTATATATATATGATCGATCAATTCCCTCATCAAACCCTCTTCTCTCCAAACCCTAATTGTCCTGGGCCCTTTGAGTTCGAGAAGACCTGTACGATCGGAGGGTTGATTGTCGAGAAGTAGCATTCGATTTCCCCAACAGGTAATCTTCTTCTCTTCGCCCACCATATTTTATGATTCCTTAAATCTGGTTAGTTCCATCATGTTAATAAGGATAGAGGTATTTGCGAAAACTCCTAAGAAGAAACCTAGATAATGGTATAGGTGATATAGGCTAGCAACATAGGAGATGAAAAATAGTATCATAGATAGGTGTTCGATATGGGGGTGACCATGACCAATAATAGCAGGTAGGAAGCTGTGTTATAAGCATAAATGTACTTTAAGATCACTACGATCAGATTATGGAACAATAGGGTATCAACTAGTATGTAGGGGCTATTAACAAGGTCAGGACTAGTGTGGTCCTAGTATCAGTTAATGAGGTCGATAGGGGAAGAACAGGGGTATTGGAAAGCAGAAGTCCTAGGTGGCGGCATAGTATGTTAGAGAGGATTTTCGTGTGTGAAGCAAAGTTGAGTACAAGGGAAGTTCGGATGGTATCAGTTAGGATATTGCTTCGAGTATTACGTAAGCAAGAGGGGGAAAGGGTTCCATATACCCATGTTCAAGAGGTACTAGGCGATCTATTTACGTATCCGTGCTCGATGATATGAGGAAGTACTGTAGATATCTTGCTTATTTAGAGTTTAGTGAGACTCATGGTTATCTTAAGTTAGATGTGGGCAATAGATACATATGGAAAAACTCAGTATGTGCACAGTTATGCGTATCAGAGAAATGACATCAGGAACAAGGGCGTGCGGTTGCATAGGAAAGGGAAATGTGCGTATCAGAGGATCGATAGATGTGTGCAACATGGGGTTTTGTGTGTCAGTTGCATACCGCGTATCATTTTAGTAAATAGGGTCGAGATTACCTTAGTATCAAATTACTCAGTATCCGATTACTTGGTATCAAAAACTGTTGTACCAGTCTACTTGTGTCAGTTAAATAAAGGGGGCAAGAATAGGGAATTGAGAAGATTCTCGTGTTAATGTGAAACTGTACTTGTAGAAAAAATTGGCATGTTTAGTCTAGTAGCAGTATATAGAGGAACCAAACTGGTCAGCAAGGGTATCAGTCATTGGACTGAAGTTTTAGTCATTAAGAAGAGGTATCAGTTAACTAAGGGAAGGATAGCAGTAAGAGATGATACAGGTGGGTGTAATGGACCCGATATGTTGCTAAGAACACGACAGTTCATATGGGCATGTTGGTATCAGAGCATTGGTCTAGAGGTACCTGTAGGTAACCATAGAAGTGAACACATATAAAATAGGCATCGTAACTGTTGTACTATGCATTGCACATGTAGGCAAGTCGCAAGAACATTCTACAGGTTGGAATTTTTGCAAATGGGACTCTCTATAAGCACTAATATAGGCAGGGTGTTCCAGAACATGATTCATATCTTAACAGCAAGATAACAGTTTCACAAGGATGCGTGTATCCACAAGTGCACGTATTAATGTAAATTAGGTAGAGGGTTTGGGACTTAACATATGTGTGTGAGGGTTCACTTGTATCAGTCACACACAAATGCATCAATGTATCAGTTGACACACACTAAGGTATCAGTTTGCACTCAGTACATCACAACCTGGGCAAGAGTATTCTGTGTCACTTATAGAGGTAAAGTCCTTTATATTCATAGATAGTATCTACAGATGTACACAGGTATCAGAGAAGCTAACTCCAAGTAATTGTTAAAGGATGTTTGCCATTTGCCAAGCATATAAGGACCCGTGCACTTGTATGTAGTAGGATAGCCTTGGAAGGTTATCTAATGTATACTAGACACTTGAAAATTCACACAGGGTATGTGGAGCCCAAATAGCAGGGTGGTTCTGATTATCCCCAATTTAACGGCTCATAAGGACTCCACAAATGATAGATAGATGCATGGCATATATGGATAACAGGTAGGTAACCCTGGTGAGAGTACCTAAACTGTGTGCATGCATATAGTGCACAGCAATAGCAGTTACTGCTATTATAGGTTACTGGCAAGAGCAAGTTGCTGTGTGAAGGAAGCTACAGGAAGAGTAATGTATGAGCAAAACTATACAGATTTATTGAACAATTAGAACCAGTGAAACTAGTAAGGATACTTAAGCATGTAGGGATAGTTATAATCAAGATGTGGGACACTAAGTATGGGAGACTAAGAGGTTAAATTCCAGGAAAGGTTAGTAGTGTATGCAAGGAGGGAAGTATGGATAGTCCAGACAATTAAGGCTGCTAGATTATAAGGAAGATTAGCAATAGTTAAAAGATAGAGTTATTTTAATTCTATTTCATGTGTTAATTTAAGTTAATTCATATTATAGGTTCTGTGGACTTTGGCTCAGCACTTGATCCGTATCCGCAGCTCAGGACCATAGGCAAGTACATATACCGATTGCTTTCGATTCCTAATAGTTTTCCATTTCATGATATGATTCTCCAGTTTGGTTGACATGCTCGTTACACGGGGATTAGTATCATGGATCTTGTTTATATTTCTTGACTGTCATTCATATTATTACCATGCTTATGACTTGTTGAATTCATGAGTACTAGTCGGATGGAAAAATATCTTAGTAGACGTGTGAACTACCCTTTCCATCCCATTTGTCCGATCGTGAATGATAGCAGCCGTACACGATACTTGTGGGGTACCGAATTCACCCCTTAGCCGTTAACATGTCGAACACGATATTTCAACACACATAGACAGATATTATTTCATTTGTTCATCATATTTTCTTCACCACTTGCCATGTCACCATGTTTACATATTTTCTTTCTAGTTGCTATATCTTATAATAGAGTTGTCTGTTCTTTTTCTGCTATACCATGATGCATGTTATTTCTAGTTCAAATTCTCATATGCTATTTTCATGTCTTGTCAATGCTATTATGTTTTGAATAACTTGTCATATGTGTGCTTGTTTCAATCCTAACTGGATAAACTATTTTTAGGTGATGAGTTGGAGGATTTTTGTACTAATTATTATGAGCAGACGGTAGATCCTGATCTTGGCTTATCGGAGGATCTGGATGCGACCTTAGCCGAGTTGCCCTCTACATATGACATTTAGTTAGATACTATTTAGCTTGGCCGAAGTTGCCTCCGGGAACCTTTTTAGTTGTTATATTTTATTTTGAGGATTTTGTGAGTTGATCCGTAGATTATCCCTTAGTATTATTTGACTTTCCTTCTGAGATTATTCATTATTTAGTTTATTTCCTATCTGTTCTTCTCGCAGTGATTAATATATTTTATTCTACTTTTTATCTTATCTGTAGATTTGGAAGCAATATAGAATATATATATAAAGTGCATGGTTGTGTTGATAAAATGTGAAGATTATTAGACAGTGTTCTACCGTTGACACTGCGGCATAGGCCGGACTTACCCACGGCTCATGCCCAAATACTGGATATGGGTCATGACAGTTGGTTTTGATTAGGTAGGTTGGCAAAATGCTTCCGCACGTGCCCAATAATTGGTATCAGAGCCCATGGTATGGGACTAGTTTGGACGGCTCTAATTGGTTCGAGACGGATGGTGTTGAACGTTCATATGTATAATTGGATTATACGAGATATTCTCAAGGTGGAGTAGGAGCATAAACTATAAGAATTGGCTTCAAAGGTAGGTTTGACGAGCCCAAGATGGAGCAAAGCTTTGTGGTTGGAACACAATTATGGTGTGGATGAACGTGTCAAACTTGGTTCTTGAATGGATCGAGATGATAATATGTTGGATCTCCTAGGTGCTCGGCTGGCGGGAACGAATAAAAGGTAGCAGGGTGGGTGCTAAGGTTATTGGGCTAGCGGGAACGAATAAAAATGTAGCAAGGTGCAAATTTATAGCAAAAATAAGCGCTAAGGTAGAGATTGTTGGGTTGTATCTCATTTTTCGTTGAGCGCTCAAATAGAGGGTGACAATAAAGTTGGTAATTTAGTCCCACATCGATTAGGAGGTGGGATCATGTGGTGTAGATAATTGAGATTAGTTTAGGCCTTACATGAAAATTCTCTTTTAAGGTATATGGGCCCAATTTACTATTGTACCTCGTGGACCAACTTCGGTTCGGGTCACACAGCATTTCCAACAAGTGGTATCAGAGCATTGGAGGTTCTGGCAACCATGTCTACAGAATAGATAAACACTCGTGTGATCACCCTCATAGAGAAAAACTGAATGATTTGGAAGCCAACGATGGAGGATCTACGCTAGTGCAAGGACTTGCACGGTCCATTGGAGGGCGACAGCGCAAAGCCATCAGACAAAGCTGCTGAAGACTAGAAATGACTGGATAGGAAGGCCGTTGGATTCATCCGCCAATGACTGGACGACTCGGTGTTTCACTACGTGTCCATGGAGAGTTCGACAAAAGCATTATGGGAGAAGCTATATTTGTTGTATGAAAAGAAGACGGCTGACAATAAGACGTTTCTTATTCGCCAATTCGTCAAATCGAAGCACATGGAGGGTACCCAGTGGTACAATATCTGAACGAGATTCAGAGTTTCATCAATCAGCTATCTGCGATAAAGATGGTGATTGATGATGAGCTTCAGGTCCTACTGCTCTTGAGTTCTCTGCCGAAAATGTGCGAGACGTTGGTGGTGTCGGTGAGCAACTTTGTACCTGGTAGAGTTGTCACAATGGAGGCTGTCAAAACTAGCTTGTTGAATGAGGAGGTCCAGTACAAGCAAGTGGAATCGTCGTAGGAGTCCGCTCTGGTGCGGAAAGGCAAGACCCAAGTCACAGACGAGGACATGAGGAGTTCTTGCGATCTTGTGATTGTGGACCACAAGGAGGGCTGCTATCACTGTAGCAAAATGGGTTATATTAAGGGGAACTGCATAAAGCTCAAAGCTGATAAGGCCAAAGGCAAGGACGATCAGGGCGATCTCATGACGTTTGGAGATATCATCATCTTAGCGACCGACGCAGATAAAACTTATGGCATGTGGCATAATGGCGATTGGGTCATGGATGTAATACCCCGCTCCGTACGAGGCATTTGGTTGGCTTGTTTGATGCTATCAGAATGTTGGATCGTGACATATATTGGGAATCAAGATAATTGAGACTGATGAAGTCTCTTAGCTGGCTGAATAGTATGAGCATTGGAACATAGCTCGCCAGTAGAAGTACGCTTAGGGGGATGTGTACAATCGGAACAGGAAGACCCTTTTATGCAAGTGAGTGGAACTGTCATTCCTCCTCCTTACTCCTTTATGCTTTATAAAAATGAATATTGAAGTGCTGAGAATATGTCCCTAATATCCTATACCTTGAATGCTGGATAATTTATGATGCTTTAGCTGCCAAATCGATAGAGATGCTTATGTTTCATAATATTGAAATGAACGACACAAGAATATGGAATTGCTGTACGAATCCACTTGATCTGCTAATGTGACGATGCCTGAGAATAAATTGATAATGTTCCTTATGCTTAACGTTGTCGGAACAAGTAGAACACTTGACTAATGAGATGCCTTGTGAAGGATAGAATAGACAATGTCCTCGCTAAGGCGTGATGTCGTACGAGCCAAGATTGCACTCGTGCAAGACAGTTTCATAACGGCCGATTACAGCGGCTGCGACGGGATCGTCGCACAGAAGTCCCAAGCAGAAACATTGAAACATGCAGCGGAAATTTAGAAGCAAAACACACGTTATTCAAAAGTACTCTTTATTAATAATGAACAATAAGATTACAATTGGCGCAGGGCTATGATTACAAGTCTCTTAAGCTCATTTTTCTCTCATTTTACAAGTCACTCTGCTCTATCTCATTTATCGATACAATGCTTGAGCCAGCGGAAGCTTCGAAATGCAACGTCTATACATTATGTCCCGTGTAAGTCTTGACTCCATGCGGCCGCACACTTCGAATCGCCAAGGAACTCCGTGCCTCGACGCATCCAAGCGAGCTCCGTGCCATGAACTTCTACCTGTGCCTGCACATAAAAACTATGTGGGTGTCAGTACTCAATTGTACTGGTGGAGTGAGATCCTCGCCCACCCATACAAAATCAACACGTTCATTTACTTTGTGCAATACAAGTCCCTTTACGATTGTCTTTCTAGTCTTGCCTTAGGATCCATTTTAGAACAAGACGTCCCGGCCTATACTTGGCAACGCAACGACAGGGTCGTGCTATACTCTATTCATGACTTCAATGTATTCGACGCAGTGCCTCGCCGAGTAGAAACTTATGCAACTCGACCAAGCCAAGACTTCCACTTGTTCTATATGCCTCCAGACCATTCTCGTGCCAACGATTCTCGTGCCAAAGATGACAAAGGGACGACTCGTGCTGGTCGTGCCTCTAGACCTTGCTTAGACTTGTTCGTGCTTCAAGATTGAGGCCGTGCCTCGCAAATTATCAAGACTTATCCATGCTACCGCCTTACGGCCTTTCTATTCGACTCATAAACCATCTTAGACAAGACTTGTGAAACCTAGTGTCGGTTTCATGAACATCCGACACCATGTATAGTACCAAGCACGGTGCCTACGCTGCAGCCCAATCTTAGAACCAGACATTGTGTTACCGAATGGACGTGCATTCAAGTTCTAGACTCAATCCAAAGGCATACACGTAGTTTGCCGCTATTCTGCCGACCCATCTATATGAGTGGTCACTAGCAATGTCAAGCTATCTTGGACTTGTGGCTCGGGGATATCGGCCCGTCCCTCCGCGGGTAGCTAGCCCCGGAAGTGCCGAATCTCTCATACGGTTATCCAACATCCTACTACTTTGAGCCACACCTCGCTTCCCCCGGGCCGACATGATCTCGGTACCCCGGCGATCATTCGAGAAGACTACACCTTGTCGACAAGTTGTCCAATGGCCACGCAAGACTCAGCTCGATCTACCAAGTCCTTCCTTATTCATGACCATACTTTCCATCTTTTCGTCGGCATTTTGATTCCTCCGATTGACTTTGCGGGACGGGGCACTACATCATACACTACTCAGAATAAGTTTCGTCCTCGAAACTAACTGAGTACTTACACTTAGACCACTTTCATCTAAGGACTATCACACACACTCCGCCTACACGTTTCTTCGATTCCGAGCCACGCTCGCACTATTATTGATCTTTTCTTTAGCACGATTTTAAATCCTCGACACTTTTCTATTTCTCAAGTCTCACTTGAATTTAATGTATCACTTGGTTGGATCGTACACGCATTCCAGCCATCCCCAAAATACATGCATTCAGCCGAGCAGCATGATAGAGAATTCGTCATTCTCACTCGAGTCGCATCGTGCACATATTCAGCCGTCCCCGAAATATATGCATGTTAGCCGAATCTTATGAGGGGTATTCCTATATTTTTGATTCAATCTATCCATCCATACCAATCCTCAAGATCAATCCTTCGATTGCTAACTCTTGAAACATGGACGTCTCGCCTAACCGCTAGACCATTTCTCCATACTAAGTCAATGTCAGGATTGGAATCATAGTTCCCCAACAATAATGCCAACACTGACCCCAATCCTAGGGTCAAACCAAAGTCGATAATACAAGATTTTCTACCCAAGATCGCGTCACTCAGATTTCTAAACATCGAGCACGATAACCTAATTTGTATCAAGGCAATCATTGCACATATTTAAATTTGTTCAAATCACCAATTCTCACCAATTCATGTATTCGATCACGAGGTCGTCTAGCTCGACAATACGTTGTGCCCCAATCTCACGCGAGTTCGATTATCCACGGTGGTTCATGAATCACCATGCAACGCTTCCGCGGAATAATCATTCTCATCGGAACGTAACTCTTCTTTGAGTCTAGACTAATTCATTCTCGATACACGGATTGGACCTACTAAATCCTAGAGTTCAATCGTCAAGCACACTGAGTCATTCTCCAGCCCACCTTCACATCAAACCATAAGTCGAAGAAATCAGATTGCCATACCGTACAAGTTCGATCACCCCCGCTGTATGAATCACCATACTAGCGCTCACGCGGAGTGATCGCCCTAATCGGCGTGACGCATATGCGAGGTTGGAGTTACGCTCGCATAAGACAATAATGTCAATATTGTGGTTATCGTCGAAGCAATCCAAACATTTCATTTTCATTCAAGCCAAGATCTCAGTTCGATAGTCTGTTCGTCATTCGTTCAACTAGAAAATCCTCGAGCCAAGTCTATCTTTCCCTCGACACATTCTAACATCCTGAGGATAGCATCCAGCAGAACAATAACATTTTACACTATCGTCATTCCTCGAATCAGAGTACCTCCGAGTTATCGCACATCGATCTTTGATACGCCTCAATACCATCGATGATGTACGTAACCTGACGATATTTCTTTTGCAACGAACTCCGAGTCGTGCACTGATGCTGTTATCCGAGTTGGATATTTCGCAATCTCCTCGATATTCAAGATCAAGTTAGATCGCTATTCCTCAAGCTAGTTTCAAGATCGTTGTCCAAACCTCAAGTCACATTTTATTTGACTCAATCTGAAATCGTATGTGTGATTTACTAGATTTCTTCGATCAAGACATTCACTTGTTTCATCGTTCCGAATCATTTTTCTAACTCGTGTTGCCCATTCACAAGTTGTCCGAATGATATCTCGTTCGGGACAATCGAAGTCACGACCAATTAAGCGTGACGCGTTCTAAGGCTATGTGCGATCGTATCGCCTCGCCGACGTACTCGTTGTTATTTCTAATCCTCAATCTTTACTTGAATGAATTCCATAATAAACCATACACCACTTGGATTCGAGCCATCGGATTTAATCTACAATCACATTCGCATCATTCGATAAGACATCTTTCAAATTCGTTCGACGAATCTCTAGCGTAACCGTTCACGTCGTCTCGACGTACTAAGTCGTTCGTACTATTCCTCAAAATCTAAACCAATCTTCCATGTACGCCTAAGCGTAGTTCGATAGCATTCCTATCGATATACACTCTAAGTGTATCTCCATTCCCGACCGAGCGATACTTAATATTGCTCGCGATTCGTTTGCACCAAAAAGTCGAGATGCGTGACACGCGGCACAACTTAGCCAAAAGGCCGTGTGCATAGCCATCCCGTATGGACTATACTCCGAGTTTGCATGCTCACTTGCTAAGGTCGACGTAGGACTATTCGGACACATGCACGACTTGCTAAATTTAGCATGTATTTTCTATCAAGTCGAGTTTGACATCATTCCGCACAAAGGCCTACCAATGCGTTCGGCGATGGCCTACCGATGCGTTCAATTGAACACTTGTACGAGCTTTTGAAAATATTTAGACTTATTGTATGGACATGCCGTGGGACATTTGAGAGAGAGTGCACACTTCTTTACCGACGACGAGCTTTCAAAACTGAGAGATTCGACTTGAAGTCCAAGGACGTAAAGCCGTGCTCTGATACCATTATGTCGTGCCCCGCTCCCGTAGGAGCGATCGTCCTCGCTAAGGTGTGATGCCGCATGAGCCTAGACTGCACTCGTGCAAGGCAGTTTTATAACGGCCGATTATAGCGGCTGCGACGAGGTCGTCGCACAGAAGTCCCAAGCAGAAACATTGAAACATACAGCAGAAATTTAGAAGCAAAACACACGTTATTCAAAAGTACTCTTTATTGATAATGAACAATAAGATTACAATGGGCACAGGCCATGATTACAAGTCTCTCAAGCTCACTTTTCTCTCATTTTACAAGTCACTCTGCTCTCTCTCATCTCTCGATACAATTCTTGAGCCAGCGGAAGCTTCGGAAGGCAACGTCCATATATTATGTCTCGTATAAGTCTTGGCTCCATGCGACCGCACACTTCGAATCGCCAAGGAACTCCGTGCCTCGACGCATCCAAGTGAGATCCGTGCCACGAGCTTCTACCTGTGCCTGTACATGAAAACTGTGTGGGTGTCAGTACTCAACTGTACTGGTGGAGTGAGCTCATCGCCCATCCATACAAAACTAATACGATCATTTACTTTGTGCAATACAAGTCCCTTTACGATTGTCTTTCTAGTCTTGTCTTAGGATCCATTTTAGAACAAGACGTCTCGGCCTATACTTGGCAACGCAACGACAGGGTCGTGCTATACTCTTTCGTGACTTTAATGTATTCGAGGCAGTACCTCGCCGAGTAGAAACTTATGCAACTCGACCGTGCCAAGACTTCCACTTGTTCTATGTACCTCCAGACCATTCTCGTGCCAACGATTCTCGTACCAAAGACGACAAGGAGACGACTCGTGCTTGTCGTGCCGCTAGACCTTGCTTAGACTTGTTCGTGCTTCAATATTGAGGTCGTGCCTTACAACTTATCAAGACTTATCCATGCTACCACCTTGCGGCCTTCCTGTTCGACTCATAAACCAACTTAGACAACACTTGTGAAACCTAGTGTCAATTTCATGAACATCCGACGCCAAGTATCGTGCCAAGCACGGTAACTATGCTGCAGCCCAATCTTAGGTCCAGACATTGTGTTATCGACTAGACATGCATTCAAGTTCTAGACTCAATCCAAAGGCATATACGCGGTTTTCCGCTATTCTGCCGACCCATCTATATGAGTGGTCACTAGCAATGTCAAGCTATCTTGGACTTGTGGCTCGAGGATATCGGCCCGTCCCTCCGCGGGTAGCTAGCCCCGGAAGCGCCGAATCTCCCATGCAGTTATCCAGCATCCTACTACTTTGAGCTACACCTCGCTTCCCCCGGGCCGACATGATCTCGGCGCTCCGGCGATCATTCGAGAAGACTACACCTTATCGAAAAGTTGTCCAATAGCCATGCAAGACTCAACTCGATCTACCAAGTCCTTCTTTATTCATGACCATGCATTCCATCTTTCTATCGAGACTCCCAAGTAGCGGGACCGATCTCGCGTGTTTGCTTATTGAGACTCCCAAGTAGCGGGACCGATCTCGTGTGCCAGACTTATCGAGACTTAGCGAGACTCCCAAGTAGTGGGACCGATCTCGTGAACAAGACTTATCGAGACTTAACGAGACTCCCAAGTAGCGGGACCGATCTCGTAAACTTCCTTATCGAGACTTATTGAGACTTAGCGAGACTCCCAAGTAGCGGGACCGATCTCGCGTGAACTTCCTTATCGAGACTTATCGAGACTTAGCGAGACTCCCAAGTAGCGGGACCGATCTCGCGTGAACTTCCTTATCGAGATTTATCGAGACTTAGCGAGACTCCCAAGTAGCGGGACCGATCTCGCGCACGAGACTTATCGAGACTCCCAAGTAGCGGGTCCGATCTCGGCGACAACCAGTCGCGGGGACTTTCTTTGTCCGTGGCATACTCTTTACTAAATCCACCGTGGCTCGTGTCTTAGACAGACCTTGTTCTCTAGGCGATGCTATCGCTCAAGTCATATACTTTATACGACGAGCCATGATCTTGCGGGACTAAGTGACTTGGCAACCGCAGATAGAGCGGGACAGTGCTAGAAATGGCTTCAATAGCCCAGCACAACTTTTGGCTAACTTATTCGGGCAACGACTTAATGAGCAAAGGCTACGCCGAGCTTCGCCTCGAGGGAACGTGCCGTGCACGCATTCGACTTGAACAATCAAGTTCGCAGGTGCCTAGACTTAAGCCACAAGCCGTACAATACGACTTAACCCACGGGACATACGAAGGCTATGCCAAGCCTTGGACGATGGGACCGTACATGCTTTGTCAAGCATTCACGCAGGCGATGCTTTGTCAAGCATTCACGCAGGCGACGCCTATGACTTAGGCTAATTCGAGTGTCGTGGAAACTTAGCAACTTAGGACAACTTCCTTATCCCAAGCCACGGGACGAAGGATCGAGTGTCATTTTAAAAGCACGCTGAGCCGACTTCTAAGCAGACCGTGGGACCATTTCCATGTTCTAACACATTTCGACTAGTCGGGATTATTTCCTTAGCTATGTGGATGCGTCTCTTTTATTATCAAGCCTAACTTGTACAAGTTGAAAACATGCAAGTTATTAAGTGAAGGCTAAGATGAGGCAAGTTCACCGAAACTACCCCATCTGAGCGAGGAGTCGCCTCGACCGAGCGAGTCTTCGAGTAGCCGTTGCAAGGCTAAGACCGCTTGCAAAGACCGAACGACATCGGTGTTTTGATTCCTCCGATTGACTTTGCGGGAAGGGGCACTACACCTTCTCTCCCAAAACCTTCACAAAAACTCATCCAACTCCCTTCACACTCTTTTTTTTTCCAGATCGAATCATACCCCGACGGTCCCCGCGACGTCCCGAGCATTTCGATACCCCCCTTGGGCATTTTCGACGCGCTGTCCGACTGCCGAATGACCTCGCACCCGGATCCAACCCAGCGCCAGCCCACCAGCGTCGACCAGCGCGACCCCGTATGCCAGCACCCGTCGTGCCCCGCGCCAGCCCGAGTTGCGCCCCTGTGCGATCCCCTGCGTGCGTCGTGCCGATTCCGTTCGCGTGCCCTGCGCGCATGTCTCCACCGTTCCGTCGCCTTTGCGTGACCCCGAGGCCGAAGCCACCCTTCAGTCCTCATTCCTCAACTTTTTGGTGAGTTTTCTGTCAGTGGTTCTGTTCAGTTCCCCAATAGAAATTAGGTAGAGAAACCTCATTTTTTTGTCTGACCGAAATTGACAGAATAAAGCTCTATTAATTCCGGGATAACTAGTTTCCTAAATTGGATTATGTGATTTTGAATATAATTAATTAAATTGATTAATGTATAAAGCTAATAATAATATTTCTGCCATCATAAATCACTAGATTATATATATATAATTATAAATGTTAACGTGGATTAGTTAAGTAAAGAGATTACTAATAAATGCTTATCGTAATAATCATGTTGTTCTAGACTTAAGAGTGTTTATTAAATACGTTATGATTAATTTTACGTAGATAAAATATTATTTAGTTTCCAAAAAATAGCTTCATTACCAAAAAGAGTATTTTGTATATAAGTATACCTAACTAAAGTATTAGTTCTACCTATAAAATAAAAACCTATTTATTATTTATTTATTTTATTAAAATTTGTAATTTTTACGTTACTAAATAAATAATTAATTATTTAAAAGATTGTTTTATTTAGTAGTAGCTAATTACATATATTGTGTTAAAAAATTAAAAGAGTATTTTGCATAAATTATTTTTATTGTAAAAAATTACTACTAAATTGTCACGAACTTATTATTAATTAGATTAATGATAATTCCATTTAAAGAAATAATAAGTTTTACTATTTTATTACTAAAACCGTATTTTTCTTATATTACTCACTTGGAGTTTCTCTAAAATATTTTATAATTAGACAATCGCTTTATTATAATTATTGGTGAATTTATAGTCTAGACGATTATTGTATCATTAATAAGTTAATTAATTAGAATTGTAGCAACTTTAGATTGTCAACTAAGTCATATTTCACTAATATAGGGTTCAGTTTCGAGACTTAGCTTGAATATTTTCCCTATCGTTACCTACAGCACCGAAAAAACCAAGGTATGTATCATACTATTCATGTTCGTATTTTAATTAATAATTAAATGTATTGCATCAATATGACTGTATATATATTGTATCGACACTGACTTACGGGATCCCTCTCAGACTCCAAACTGATTGCTTGATTGACTTATTGACTCGAGGATTGGGGAGTATTATAGCAACTGTGACCAAAGCCATGTTACTAATATTGACTCTTTCGCGCTAACCCCTATTGCACAGGGGGTTGAGTCGTACCGTATACTAGCATTAGGCCCAATGTTAGTATACATATTGAATCTACCAGCCGGACACAGATTGCTATACGCTCAAATCACTATTGAATCATTGTAGATTGCATCATTGTCCCTCTTGATCAGATTTCATTGCCCTGCTGATTCTTTATTACTATTTAGAAAAATATAATCATGCTTTTAAACTGCCCTTGCATCATTTATTATTTATTAGAATGATGGATTTAGATATATGTTCTTGCTCCCCTTCGGACTAGAGAACAATATTAGGTGATTGCAAGGATGAGGAGCTTGGCTTTAGTTCCTAGTACGGACCCGACCTGGGTTCTGAGGAGGTAGTTGAGCCCGGACAGGGAGCCCAGGAGTTTTATCCGCACTTGCCATCTAGTTTCTTTCTTAATTTGGAGGTTGTAATAAAAGAACAAAGTTGTAATAATTGAATGCTTTCTCTGATTTTGTTTGTGTTTCAGTAGACAACTAGATCAAAATTAAAGTTCAAATAAAATGTTTTAATTTTTCGTATTTTAGAATGTTCTGATTGTGTTACTACTGCTTGACACGGCTTACTGCTGTCATATCACAATGGTGCAGGCTAGGCATGATCCGACTGGACCCAGTATCTTGGGATCGTATCATGACATATTTTCAGTGGTGGCCCATGCAGGTCAGTTCTACAAATTTGGCCTAGTCAACTTAGTCTAGACAAACATGCAGTCCTGCAATCTGACTTTGGGTTTAAGAATGAATTTAGAAAAACAGACTCTAGAAACAATTAGAATACTTAGACTATTTCCAACCCGTTACAATATAGGACCGAAATTATCTATTTATATAATCTATTTTTGCTTGCATATAGTGTCACGACCCGATCCCAATATTCTGGGTCTAGTCGGATCATGCCCAGCCTGCACCGTGGTGAGACGGCGGCAGTAAGCTGTTCCATTGCAGGAATTCACAACAACACAAGTACATTTGTCACAACTGTTCTATTCGGAATTGAAACTTTATTTGATAAAATATTCAAAAATACAACTGGAAGGGAAATGCTGGAAATAAAACTACAAACTCCAAATAAAAGAAAAATGCAGAAAAAGGAAAACTATCTAAGCATCAGGTTCAGTGTTCCAGGTTCAGCGTCCTCCGGAAAAGGCTCCGGTACCGTCGCAGGGAAGAGAACCGGGTCATAGTAGCTATTATAGTATAGCTCGTCATCCTCAGTGTTACCTAAAATGTTATCTCCAGTCAGGAGGGAGCAAGAACGAAATATGCATCTCATATCTTAAATAGTAATTGGAAAGTGCAGGATAAACAGTTGAAATAATATTTTCAGCAGTTTAAAACAGTTCAGTGTATTTTGAATATGCAAACGTCTATGACCGGCTTGGGTTAAACAGTAGTATCCTAGCGATACGATATGGCTTATCCCCGTGTGTGAGAGGGGTAAGCTAACACAGTCAGTTCAGTAGGGGCTTTGGTCATAAACGTTTACACTATTCCCCCAGTCCCAGATTCAGTAACAGTAACAGTCGGTAGAGTTCCGTGCCAGCAGTGTGGTTTAACATGCATCTTAACTTTACTAAATAAAATACAGGAATACACAAATCGTAACTTGCCTTGTATTAGATTGACTGGAAAGACGAGTTGGTACCGAGGAAGAACGTCAGTTGTAACTTCGAGTTCCTACAGTTGAGAACTCGACTTAGAACCTTGAATAACCAGGCTAAGTGTACTAGTTGCAATCTCTAGTAGTAAGTCCTAGTCAGGTTTTAAGTTGTATTAATCTACAGCTAACGTTTACGTCGCAACTATGTGCGTTCGATTAAGCCGGTTAACTGGATTATTTGGAAATAACACGATAATCAATTAACTTTGGAAAACTTTGTGTTTCTGTAATATATTTATAAAAATACAATTTCTTTTAGTGATAAATCGTGAATTAATAATATTTTATTCATTTTACTAAATGTCGTAATTAACCACTAAATTACGTTCTAAACTACGAATATGCGTATAATCACAAAAACCACCCAAATCACATCCACCAGAAATAAAATATAATCTACACTACACAATACAAGGGCACAGCTAAACATCCTAGAGTGGGCTTATGCCCTGTACAATTATTTTTACATCAATAAGAGGAAATGATTTAATTACTAAATAAAATGCAGTAAAATAAATAACTATAATAAATAGCCTAAATATTAAATAAAATAATTTAAAATAAATGTTAAGAGTCTCAGACTCGGTCCATCATCAAAATCCAGCTAATACCACAACGCCCGGTCGGACCGGTGCGTTTGCATTTCGCCAGGGCCCACAGACCGGTACGGTCGTCGCCCGAAAATCGGTTTTAGAAATTCATTTTCGAAAGCCAGTTTTGAAATTAATAAAATTATAGTTTTGTAAAAATTTGGGCAGCACTTCCTCTATTTCGGGACAAACCCAAAACTGGGAAGTGCGCCATCAAACTCCTGCAAATATTTTCCAACCCAAAATAATCCACAGAATATCCACCAAAATAACTTCCAACACCACCAGATTAAATTTCCGAATAGTCCGGGAATCTCATAATCCAACCAAATCACACCAAAGCAACACAGAAAAATAATCTAACGCAGCTAAACGATAATATACGCAGCTAACCGAATTCCTGAGAGGGAACCGGGGGACCGATCTATCATCATCGACTCTACGGGGGACGAACTACTGTGATTATCCAGAAATTACCAGATTCCGTTGGCGGGGAGCCGCGGGAAAAATCTCGGGAAAAATCCGAAACGACGTTCGGACAGCAAGAACTCCACGAATCCGGACAGCAGAGCTTCGCGGATCCGGACAGCAGGAGCTTCGCGACAAAGGGGTCGGCCACGCGCAGAAAGGCGCGGGAGAGGGTCTGGCCGGAGGGGATCTCGCGGCGGCGGGGGAGCCGCGCGCTGGAGGAGGCAGCGGCCGCGGGAGAGGGGCCGCGGAGCTCGGGGAGCCGCGCGCAGGGTCGCGCGGAGGCGGCAGCACGCCGGAAGGGCGCGGCCACGGGGAGGTCGGCGCGGGGCAACGGCGCCTCGGGGCGCTGGGAAGAGGCGGCGGGGTCGCGCTGGTCGGGGGAGTCCGCCGGGGGCGCGGGGCGAGGCGCCGTTGAGCTCGGGTGGCCGGAGATGGGGGTTGAGGGCTCGGGTCTGGGGAAGGGTTTTGAGAATTCTTTTCTCCAAAAGCACAGAGAGAGGGAGAGATAGTTCTGTGAGGGAGGGTGGTTGGCTTTGTGAGGAAAGAGAGGTTAATTGCTTTCTTCAGTGAGTAGTGATCGTGAGAGGGTGGGTGGTTATTAATAGAAAGTGGTGATGTGAACGTGTGGTAAAGAATAAAATGAGGGGAGAAAGATTAGACTGGTTTACCAATTCTGTGTGGAAAGGTTGCTGGTCCTACGGGACCAGCTACATTTTTATATATATTTATATTTTTTTTATATAATTCTTTGATTATTAAACCAATCAGAGATTAGAAAGGAAAGGAAAAGAGATTGTGTTCAGGCTCAGGCCTGGGTCTGGGCTCGGACTCGGGTCTGGGTCTAAAAATCAAAAAGCCAAGTTATAATAATTTTGAAATTACTTTTCACCCAAAAATAATTAATAATTATAATAATAATAATAATTTTGAAATATTGAGGAAACATTATTATATAAATATATTTACAAACAATGGGTTTCACATATAGTTTCGTAGGTTACCTTGCTTATGTTTGTACCTAAACCTTTCAGAGGATGGCGAAAGAAAAGACAACCCATTATGGGCCTGCCATTGAAGAGGTTTCATCCTCTGAGCACACGCCTACTCAGGCCCAATCTGACCCTTCTCCGATGCAGCTCATTGATCGCCATCATGCTGCGCGGGCTCCCGCACTGCTTATACTTCCACAGTACATGCAACATCCCCGATCCCTCTGAGGACCACACCACCTGCTGATGCGAATCATCCTGCTGCTGCACCTGTGCTAGTGGACCCCGTCGAGCTCGTAGTTCTACTATGAGGAGTTCTTAAGGCCCAGAGGGCTCATACTGAAGCCAATCGCGAGCAGACCATGATAATAAGAGAGGGCATGGAGAATGCCTACAATGTGGCTATGGTAGCACTAGATTCGTCTCAATCCAACCAGAGGCCTGCTAAGGTAAAACAAGAATAAATTGTTAAGTTTTAGGTTTCATTGGAGAAACTCAAGTCTGATAAGCAGTCGATTGTCCAGAAAAGGGTCGAAAACATCGATAACTTCAAGAAGTTGGACCTGCACCCTTTCAATGGAACAGAGGGCCTCATCTATGCAGACAAGTGGCTGGATGATATGGACGACTTCTTAGAGTCGCTCAACTCCCTGCCGACCTTATGGTACATGCTGTCGCTTTACAGCTCAGGGATCTGGCCAGCATTTGGTACAGAAATGAGCCCAGATTCCAGACTGGAGGAATCTTCTAGCATTCCTTCAAGAAGGAGTTCAAGCAGACGTTCTTTACGGAAGCCGTCCTAGAAGCCATGGGGAGGCAATTTTATGATAAAAAGCAGGGATATCGTACTGTCGAGGAGTTCGCAGCTGACTTCAATCGGCTAGACAGATTTGTGCCTCGCTTGGTGGAAGACCTAGTGGAGTGTGCCATAAAATTCTGGCACAAATTGCGAGAGGAGATTCGCATCTTGGTGCTGCAAATGGTGCGAAGACTTACGAAAGATGTTAAAAATTGCTCAAGATGTTGAGGCCAGTTGGCCTGCCCAACACAAGAGGGAGCATCTAGGATCAAGTAATAACTACTAAGGCAACTCCAAGAGGCCCTACAATAATAACAACAGGCTATCTTATCTCTAGCGATCTCAGTAGCCAGAGCACCCAACAGAGCACCCCAGCACAATCAACCAAGGGTGCCCAACTGCACCTATTATAAGAGGCCCGGTCATACTGCAGAGACCTTTAGAAATAAGTTGGGACATTGCCTTGCTTGTGGGTCTGCCACCCATCAGGTTAAGGACTGTCCTACGAAATTCAATAGGACTGGAGCTGGACAGCAAAGAGGTCCACTACCTACCCAACAGCAGCGCTACAACCAGCACAAAGCAGGGCAAGCTTTTGCATTGGCCGTTGAGGAGCCAGAACCAGAGCCGGAGACTGAAGAAGATGTCATCGCAGGTGCTTTTTTATTACATTCGCACCCGACTTTAGCTTTATTCGATTCTGAAGCTTCACATAGTTTCATATCATTGAACTTCATTGTTGTATATCACGTAGACGTAGGATGATGATTTGTAGAATAATGACCGAATGTGGACTTATCCCAATCACGGAGACTTGCACCTGCCCTATCACTATCTCAGGTGATACTTTCTTAGCACCCCTTCTAGTAATGCCCCTCCCTAACTACGATATAGTCTTGGGGATTGACTGGCTAAGTAAGCAGCATGCCCTGATAGACTGTCACTGGGGTTGTGTCATCTTTAGTCCACCTGGGGGACCCAAGTTCGAGGTGGTTCGAGCACCATAAAGTATAGGGTGTGTATCCTACACCTTCATCATAGAAGATACCGGACCCCTTCATCCCCTTATAGCAAAATTTCTAGATGTCTTCCCGACAATCTTCCAAGATTACTCCCAGATCGTGACGTGGGGTTCACTATCGACCTAGTAATTGGCTCTTCCCCTATCTCACAGTGATGCTATAGAGTCAACCCAAAGGAGGCCAAGGAGATAAAGGATCAGATCGACGAGCTTAAGGCCCAAGGATTCATCAGAAGTAGAGCTTCACCCTGGGGGCACCAGTCTTATTTGTGCCCAAGAAAGATGAAACGGTCCGCATGTGCATAGACTACCGGGCATTGAACAACATCTCCATCAAGAATAATTATCCTCTGTCCAGGATTGACGACCCCTTCGATCAGTTGAGCGGAGCTGAGGTTTTCTCAAAGATTGATCTCAGGTCTGGATATCACCAAGTCAAAGTAAGGAAAGAAGACATTCGAAAGACGGCATTCAACACCAACACTACCAAAATAAGTCAATTTAGCGACGTATGTAGTGACGAAAGAAGAAAAATTCGCTAATATAAAATAATTTAGCGACGTAAAGTATATATGTCATAATACGTCGCTACTGGCGACGTTCCGCGACGATCACCGACTTTATTAAAATATTAGAAAATGAACGTCGCCAATAGTCACTGAATGTCGCTGAGTTTTTGACTTCAACGACATAAATATACGTCACAGTATATTAATAATTCAGCAACGAAGACGTAGTCGCCGATCGTCGCTTAGTTTTTAACATCATCGACTATTAGCGACATTTTTGTGATGATGTCGCTAATATTTTTAATATAGGGTTCTGATTGCATTTCCTCCCCCCCTCCCTCCCCCCACTCGTTCGATCCCAAAATTTTCGAAAGTCCCCCGCTCCCCTCTTCCTCCATCTCCCCTCTTCCTCCATCTTCCCTCCGCCATCTCTGGTCAACAGGTCCTCCGCGCGCCTCCTTCCCCTCCTCTGCCTCCAGTCCCCCCGTTCGCCTACACCGCCTCTTGCACCCCTCTGCCTCCGGTCGACAGTCTCTACCCCTCCTCCGTGCACTTCCAGCTCCTCCTCCATGCACCTCTAGTACCTCTTCCGCCTCCAGCCGGCCCCCCCCCCCCCCGTTCGCCTAAGTCGCCTCCAGCCCCCCATTTCGGTAAACCCCTCTCTCTATCTCTCTATCTCCCTCTCTCGTAGAATAGACACATGACACAGGGACACACCCGACCATGAAAACTTGGACACACATGCTAACACGAGACATAAGGACACACCTGAGCACAGAGACTTGGACACGCTGTCACGGATGCTCATGATGTCGTAAGGGGTCAGACCCCTCTCCGTCTGCCCCCTTTTTCAGGAGCAAGACAAAAATTTAACCAGAGAACATTTAAATTTTTTTCCTACATAACATTGTCGAAGAGGAAAAGAATCGATAACAAAGGTTTTAAAATAATTATTATGTGAATCTTGCTCATGTTGTGGTACATCAAATAGGCCCAACCATAAAAAAATAACTTTCCGCTCATCACATCTCTCAAGTTCTAGTGGAGGGAGGGAGACTTTACGGTGTGCGGTCATGCCAAAAAAATTCCAAATTTGTTTGTTAGATGATCTAGCCCGGCCCGGTCCTACTTGGTTTTGTGTCAAAAGTGAGTGGCCTAGAGTGTAGGTTGCCACCATATATTGGAGTTTGAAATCAAAGTTGTCTACATGTCTTCTAAGTTTGAAATCATGTCTTCGTGCTATTACTTTTTCAAGCCTTTGAACGATCGATGTGCATGTATCTATCTTACAGAACTATCTAAAAATATGTATGAATTACTACCTACGACATCATTCATGGATATACAATCGTTATCCAGATGACATCTGCAGTGTGCGGGATGAATTCATAGAGGGTGTTCAGCAGTTCCTGCAGTTTTCCAAGGCGTTCCCTCAGTACATGGACGGTACCAAAATTAAGTGTCCCTATGTGAGATGTCGCAACTTGAAATATCATCCAGAAGTGGAAGTCACATATCATTTATACTCGAAGGGTTTCACGTCGAATTACTATCAGTAGACCGCGCACGGAGAACTTGTAACTTTAACATCAGAGTTGGAGCCTTAGGCGGATGTCCACAACCATGCTACTTACCATAATGGGTGGGTGAACATGGTTTTTGATGTGGCGGAGCCTAGTTTCGATTTGGACAATCATGATGCAGTCGAGGAGGCACCGAATGCAGATGCTGCAAAGTTTATGGAGTTGCTGGAGAATGCAAGGACTCCATTATATCCTGGTTGTGAGGATCAATCACTATTGGAGGTGGTTACAAGATTATTGAGCATCATGTCTGATTTTAACATGTTGCAAGAATGCTACAACCGACTGATGGAGTTGATTATAGAGATCTTGTCGGAGGGTGCTAAGTTGCCTAAAGACTTTTACCGGACTAAGAGGATGGTGAGATCGCTCTGGATGGGATACGAAAAAATCGATGCATGTCACAACGGGTGCATATTGTACTACAAAGACGACAAGGATGAAAACACATACAGGTTTTATGGTACTGATCACTACAAGGATACTGGTAGAGGAAGGTCTGTCGGTACAAGGAAGCCTGTACCGATTTGATGCACTACTTGCCATTGACGCCGCAGTTGTAGAGGTTGTTTATGATAAAGGAGACTGCAAAAAACATGAGTTGGCACAAGCAGGAACAGATCGAAGGAGTGTTGGATTACCCGCCTTGATGCCATGCATATCGAGAAGAATGTGTTTGACAACATAATTAATACTGTAATGGACGTAAAAGGGAAGAAGAAAGACAATCCAAAGGCCAGGTTAGGCTTGGAAGAAATATGTAGACGTCCTGCGTTGCATTTGATAGAGGAGGGGAATGGGAAGTTGAAGCAGCCTAAGGCAATTTTCTCACTGGGGAAGGAGGATAAAGTGAAACTTTGTAGGTGGATTCAGGGCCTAAAATTTTCAGACGGGTATGTTTCGAACTTGAGAAGATGCATCGACCTCAAGGAGAAAAAACTGACGTATATGAAGAGCCATGATTGTCACGTATTCATAGAGAGGTTAATTCTGATTGTATTTCGGGAATTCTTATCCTAGGTCATTTGGGATCCATTGACAGAGCTTAACATATTCTTCAGAGATCTTTGTTCTACTAAGTTGTTCGTCGATCGTCAAGAAAAACAAGAGAACGATATTACGGTAATACTGTGCAAGCTCGAGAAGGTATTTCCTCCTGGATTCTTCGACTCCATGGAGCATTTGCTAATTCATCTTTCCTATGAGACACGTGTTGGTGGGCTTGTCGGTTATTGGTGGATGTACCCGTTCGAGCGACATCTGAATCACCTAAAAAGAAAGGTAAAAAGCAAGGCACGGGTTGAGGATTCTATTTCTAAAGCTTATGTTATCAAGGAGATTACAAACTTTTGCTCGACGTTTTTCAAACCTCATGTTGCTACTAATAGAACGAGAGCTCCGAAAAACGACGACGGATATTATGAATCCAATGATACAATACTGAATGTATTCAATGCGTCCGAAAACCCTTCGGGGAAAATAAAGAAGAGATATTTGAATGACGAAGAGCTAAGGGCTGCTCTGTAACTCCTCTTCCCAAAAAAATTTTGGAATATTTTTATTATTTATTTGATTTAAATGGTGATTTTTAGAATTTTATAAATAATTATTTAGTTAATTATTACGGTAGATGACTTTAGCTATGGTTGAGTTTTGAAGTACAAGACGACTAGGAATCATGGCACGGATAGTGCAGTGGCGTACCTTGACTAGTGTATTGGCCATGCCAGGGAAGGCTGAGCCACAGTGATGCCCTAACTAGAAAAACCAGATTAAGTTGTGACATGAAACTAAAAATAATCTAATTATTTGATTAATATTGATTATTGATTTGTAGGAGAACCGGCTGTACCAATTTAATCCGGAATGGACCCAAGCCAAGCACAAGCCCTTGTAGTGATGCGGTGCATCCAAAGACAGACCATGTAGGAATATGTTATGTGTGTACAATATTTTTTAATTAAATTAGGAATTGACGTATATTTTCTAGATATTTGATTATTGGTACAAAATTGGTATTATTATTATTAAATAGTGTTTTATAATAATTATATGATTTTCTGAGCCAGATAAAAAGTATGCTGGTTAGGTTCACCGAAACCACTCTTGGTTTATATTTTTGTTGATTTTATGATTATAATTAATATGAAGGTTATTGTTTATGCAGTAAATAAATCCTTTATTATTAATATATATATATATATATATATATATATATATATATATATATATATATATATACATATCCCTATAAAAAGGCCCTGTACTAGTAATATATAGCATTAAGATGCTAATTAGAAATTATGGAGAATATTATATGTTTGTGCATATATATATATATATATATATAAAAATATATATATATATATATATATATATATATATATATATATATATATATATATAATATATATATATATATATATATATATATAATATATATATATATATATATAAAAGATATAAATGAAAAGAAAAGAAGAATAAAAATAAAACCAAAATAAACCAAAACAACCCCAACCCAGCTGAGCTGAGCCCACGAGCAGCCCATCCTAGGGCCCAGCAACCCAACCCCACCGAGCTCCCCAGGAGCTCAGGCCCGACCACAGCGTTCTATACGATGGTGTATATAGAGAAAACCGAGAAGGGGAGAGGAGTGTTCCCCGAAACCCTAGCCGCTCCCCACCCTCCTAGCACCTTAGCGACCCTTCCTGGTCATCTGCACGTCGCCCCTACGCCTGAGCGCTACTGCAGCATCTCCCAGGTCGCCGTGGATCACCTGTAAGTCACCGCCGAACAGGGGAAGCTCTGTTCTGACACGCAGCAAGGTGCCCTTTTTTGCAGACTCCTTTCTTCTTGTAGGATCGATCAATTCCAATTCTATAAAATCCTTTACGAAGCCAACCTAACCCCCTCCGACATCAATCAAATAGTTCCAATTTACCTACGCTAAATTGCTAGAAAATAACCTGCAAAAATTGTAAATAATTACAATTTTTCTGACAGTATTAACTAGATGGAGGGCACTGTTTGGAAGGCGAATTGCTGCCAACCCTGAAAGAATTATTAAAATCCATCTAAACAACATTGTAGACAACATATCAGAGTTTGAAAACCTTCTTTTAGTTTCTACTTTCATTAAATATAGTTTAAGTTATTTGTATTTAAAAATCAGAAATATCCATGTTAAACAGTTTTGAAAAAGTATAAAATTCATTCGACACGACGTGCGTCCCGCCAATCCGGGCAACGTAGACGTGCACCGTAAGCATCGAAAGGCACGTACGGATATTGAGGACATGTGGGCTTTGACGGAATTCAAATTGGTCGCGTGTGCGCGACGAATTTGATGTGTATCCGTCATAATTTATCGTATCGACCTCTGTGTAAATTTCTCAATTACTTTATGCATGTTTGTCAAATCGAGACGAAACTTGTGCCAACAGGACCGTATCATTTTTCTGGTCCTGTATACTAAGTTTGGTCCAATTCTGAGACAGTTGATCGGATCGAATTTTCGTGGGCCCCACGATCCGACTCAACGGACGATTTTGTGCACAGCCCGCCGAAATCCAACTTTGGACATACGGTTGGGTTCGTATTGTCAAAACAAATTCATAGTCATGTAGTTTGAAGACTTTAGAGACCATTAACTCTGGTACGCTTTTTGATGCAAAGCGGGTCCAACGGCGGACACCGTTTTGGCCCAAAATTACCGTTTTGCCCCTGTGTCCAGAATTGTACTTAAGAACAGGCAATCCTAGCTAATTTGACTATTCTGAGAATGTTGGCAATGTTTGTTTTAGCTTTCGAAGACAGTATGATGATGTGGATTTTATGGCTTATTAGTTGATGACATTTTATGGATTTACGTGCAACCACCAGGCAAGATACCTTGCCTTCCTCTAAAGTTTAATTACATGATTATAGTCTTTTATTTATATGTCATTATCCAGTTCTCTAGTTGTGATGGATTTATATGTTATCTTTAGTTCTTTAGTTAAATTGACTTGATATGTGTTCTTCATACCATGTTCACCTATTTATTACCTTGCTTGACTTGATAGTGTAGTATACTAGCTTGTTCACATTATAGTCCATGCTAGAGCAGTCCTTACTTGTGTCTTGATGAGTTATAATTTGTCTCACATGTACCCTGACTGAGTCGTGTCTTGGAACGAGTACGTGTACTTGAACTGCTATTTCCCTGTATCGTCTTTCCTCAACCAGAGAGTCCACACTCGGGACGAGGGTTGATCCGTTGCACCAGAGAGTCCACACTCGGGACGAGGGTGTTTATTCCTTGGCACCAGAGAGTCCACTCGGGATGTGGGTGTTTGTCTTGATCTGTTTACATCCGGGAGTCTACACTCGGGACGAGGATGTTGACTTGTTATTTACACCAGAGAGTCCACACTCGGGACGAGGGTGCCTTACCGTAAACTAACCTGCGAGTCCATACTCGGGGCGAGGGTTAGTGATTAGTTCAAACCTGCGAGTCCACTCGGGGCGAGGGTTGGGTATTCCATTAATCTTGTGTTCACTTGTTTATCCAGCAGTTCAGTTACGTATAATTGTTCTTGCATTCCAGTTCATAGTCACCTGTCAGTAGACACGTGTCGTTAGTCACTTGTTAGCTGTTTGGTCGCAGTCTTTTGCCATGTTAAGTGTCGTTCCTTGTTTATATCCTGTTGATATTATCATGCATGATTAAACTCCTAGATAGGCATGTTTTTATGTATCTTGTTATGTCCCCTGAGGACCTGATGATCTCTTCAGGTTAGTCATTGCATGGAGTTAGTTAGCAGTTCTGGATGGCGGATGATTAAGACACTTGGGGGTTTCAGATGATTACGATATTGCTTGCGAGATTCAGGTATTGATACTATGTTATTATCCAGCTCGTGCTTTCCTTTCATTATCACTAGATATCCTTCTTATTATTTCGGTTTGTAGACTCTTGTTATATTCCTTGGAGTCTTATCGGACATTATGCTAGTGGGCTGCAGACCACGACCCATAGTGTTCATTCATGCTTTATAATCTTATTGTAGATTGAGATATAGATTGCATTGGCATGATTTGACAGTATACCATAGCCTTCACAGCGTTTACGTATTCGAGATGGGCTGGAGTCTGCTCGATACGTAGCTGGCTTGCTCACGAGCTCGCATCTGAAAAGCGGGTGCGGGTCATTACAAGATTTTTGGTGGCCCATGCAGGTCAGAGCATATCGTATTGGTTACGTAACTGTACTGATACGAGCCTGCGACGATGACTAAACCTTAGAAATCTCAATCCATACTGCCTTGAAAACTCTCTTAGAAATTCTCTACGTCCTTGAAAACTCCATATTTGCTCTCGATTATACTTCATTGTTTTTCGTACCTTTGATTTTTGTCTCCTTCTATTTCGGGGTGACGAACGATCATGCTGTCTAGAATCTATCAAAAAATTTAAATTATAGAATAATATTGCTTGACTATTGAATAATTGGTTGTTTATAGATATGAGGGATTATAGATGCCATATGCCCTAGATATCTTTTTGAAGGATTGTTAGCCAGTAGTTAGAAGATTATAAAATTTTTGTGACCGTATTTTGAGGAGTAGTATGACCAAAGGTGGGTAGAAGTCCTCAAGTATTCGGAGTTATAAAATGACTAGAGAAGGTCATAAAATATTTTTGAGAAATTAAATTGAGGAGAGTAAGGTAATAGTAGACTTTGAATTTTAAGAAATAGTTATGAATTAGAATTTTGAGGACGAAATCATTTTTAAGGTGGGTAGATTTGTGACTCCTCTTCCCAAAAAAATTTGGAATATTTTTATTATTATTTGATAAATGGTGATTTTTAGAATTTTATAAATAATTATTTAGTTAATTATTACGGTAGATGACTCTAACCATGGTTGAGTTTTGACGTACAAGACGACTAGGAATCATGGCATGGATAGTGCAGTGGCGTGCCTTGACTAGTATATTAGCCATGCCAGGTAAGGCTGAGCCACAGTGATGCCCTAACTAAAAAAACCAGACTAAGTTGTGACATGACACTACAAATAATCTAATTATTTGATTATTATTGATTATTGATTTGTAGGAGAACCGGTTGTACCAATTTAGTCCGGAATGGACCCAAGCCAAGCACAAGCCCTTGTAGTGATGCGGTGCATCCAAAGACAGACCATGTAGGAATATTTTATCTGTGTACAATATTTCTTAATTAAATTAGGACTTGACGTATATTTTCTAGATATTTGATTATTGGTACAAAATTGGTATTATTATTATTAAATAGTGTTTTATAATAATTATATGATTTTCTGAGCGAGATAAAGAGTATGCTGGTTAGGTTCACCAAAACCACTCTTGGTTTATATTTTTGTTGAATTTATGATTATAATTAATATGAAGGTTATTGTTTATGCAGTAAATAAATCCTTTATTATTAATTTAAATGAGTGTATCTATATATATACATATCCTTATAAAAAGGCCATGTACTAGTAATATATAGAATTAAGATGCTAATTAGATATTATGGAGAATATATATTTTTTTTTTTTGAGAATATATATATATATATATATATATATATATATATATATATATATGAAAAATATATATATATATATATATATATATATGAAAAATATATATATATATATATATATATATATATATATATATATATATATATATATAAATAATGAGAAAATTCCTGATGCCCGATCCCTCTCCCCCCCCCCCCCCCCCGATCCCTCTCTCCCGCCCGTCTTCCCTTCCTGGCAGCCTCCCGCCGACGTCGCCCGCCCGCCCGTCCGGCCGCCGGCGCAGGCGCCCTCTCCCTCCGCTCTCCGTCGAGGTCGTCGACGCCACCGCCTCGTGAATCCATATCGCGCCGCTCCACTTCCCTTGGCTGGAGACCTCCTTCGTCCGGCCGAGGAGTCCCGACCCGGCCGCTCTCGCTCCGGGCGGCGTCGCCGGCCATCGCGTTCTTCCCTCCCCTCGATTCTAGGACCCCCTCCTCCTCGGAGTTCCCCTGCCGCCGTGTCCGTCAGTGCCGGAGGGACCCCTATGCTCTCTCCCCCTCCCTGCCGGGTTGTCGACTCGGGAGCAGGGGCTGATCCGTCCCCCGCGGTGGTTGACGTAACCGGCCGGCGACCCTCCTCCCCTGCCCCTCCCCAGGCCGGGTTCCCATCTCTTTTCCCTCCTCGTGCTTGCTGGCCGCCGGAGCTCGTCGCCCTGGTAGATCGTTCCTCGTCGCTGCTTCGGCGGACCGTCCCCGCGGTGGCACCCCCGCTGAGCTGGCCGCCCTCCTCCGCCCCTTGCCCGGGCCGTGTCTCTCCGCTTCAGACACCGGTCCCTGGCGCCGCCGCACCTCCTCTGCGGTGGCCTTTCCTTCCCGTTCCCGGAGTTCATCCACCGGTCGTTGACCGCTCGGCCGGCACGCCCTCAGTTCCCCAGGTGGCGTGCTCAGGTCCGCCGACGTCACTTCCATCCCGTCCACCCACGTGGACCTGCTGCTTCGGGGGTAACGTGTCTCGGGGTCCGAGCTTTGACGAGCCAGCCTTTGCGTCCTCGGGAGACCCGTCCTCGGGAGCCCCGCCCGCCCAGTCTCTCGGAAGTGCCCATGGATCGGTTTGCGCAGGGGAGATATTTCCCTCTGCTGGGGAACCGGGTCCTGAGGTGACCCACGTGGTCGCTCCCTTTGCGCGGTCTGAGGAACCGATGCTTTGCGCAGGGACCTCTGGGGCCTTTCTTGCGCAGCGCGTGGGCCCTCCCCACGTGGCTCCCACTTCCCTCCCCCTTGCGCAATCTGGTCAGCGCGGTCTGACCCCTCCCCATTCCATTGCTGGTGCAGCGCTTTCGGTCCAGCGCAGTTTGGCTCCGCCCATTGCGCGGTTGGCTCTGACATCTTCGACCCTCGTGGGCCCCCTTCCTCCCGCTCCTCCCCCTTCGCGCCTTCCGGACCCCGACGCCGTTCTCAGTCTGATCTCCCCGGTCGTGTTCTCTGATCGTGCCAGTCCATCCTTCCCCTCTCCTGCCACCGTCCCCGGCGTTGCGCTCTCGCACCCGGTCGTTCCCTCGTGGCCCAACTCCGCCTTCTCCCGGTTGGGTCAGCCCGCCCCGGACGCTCCCCCGGCCCCCTCCGGGCGTGGAGTTACCTCCTATTCCCCCTCGCCTGTTCCCGCCCTTGGCGCGTCGCGCGACGCCCTCTCGGGCAGCCCCCTGCCGGGTCAGGCCCCGGTTCCCTTAGCGGTCGACGGCGATGTCCCTTCCACCTCTCAGGCTTTTGCCTGCTCGGGCTCTCCCTTGGCACCAGCCTCCTTTCCACCGGCTTTTGCTGGTGAGGGTGCTCAGACCGTCGATCGTTCCTCGCCCCCGCCCTCTGGCGGTACTCTCCCGAGCTCCTCGGTAGACCCCCTCTCCCTCCGGGCTATGACAGATGTTGCCCCTTCCTCGAGACGAGGACCGCCCTCTACCCTGGACCCGTCGTCATCCAGAACCCTCCCCAGTTCCCTCTCCTTTGCGGATGCCCTGAGACCGGATCGGGTTAGGTCTGGCCCTCTTCCGGCCGCGGAAGTGGTCCTGCCTGATGTCAACCTGACGCCTCCGCCGGACGGATACCCTATCCGGATACCCTTCTCTCGTGAGGAAATCCGCTCCCTCGCCTCCCCCTTCAGTAGAACGTTGGTTCTCAAGTTCGGATCCGGGTGCCCGAAGATTGCTATCGTTCGGGAGTCCATCTCTCGATGGGGACTGTCGGCTTCTTACCGGATAGCCCCTCTCGACCCCAAACACCTGTTTCTTCATCTCTCCTCCGACCAGGACTACAATATAGTGTGGATAAAAGGCATGACCAAAATTGACACTCAATTTGCCAAGATTGTCAAATGGTCACCGAACTTTAACCCCAAGATCGATTCGACCATCATCACCTCCTGGATCACCCTCCCAAATCTCCCCCTAGTTTGCTTTCCTGCTGCTGCCCTCAAGAGGATCGCCAGCTCTTTCGGAGTCCTAGTGGCCATTGCCGAAGAAACGAGAAACCTTTCTAGATGTAACTACGCAAAGATTTGCGTAGAACTGGATCTAACAAACGAGCCACCCAAAGTGATAGAGATAGAACTCGGAGATCAATCTTTCAGTCAAACGCTGGTTTACGATAACAGCATCATCTTCTGTCAACACTGCCAAATTTGCGGGCACTCTCTTCAACACTGCTTTCGTGCTCACCCAGAACTCAAGAAACCTGCCACCAGGAAAGAGAGAGATACTGGCGCAGCACCCCTATCCCGCTCCACAACGCGGATCCCCTCAACCCTCCACCTCCCACCCGGAGTACCCCCACCCTATCTGAGGTCTCCGCACCACCTCTTCCTCTCGCCATCATTCTCCACAATCCCAGCGGCGAGATAGTCTCTGAGGCCACTGTTGGCGCTCCTGAGCTGCAGTTCTCTGATTGCCTCCCTAACCCATCATCCCCCTCTCTCGAAATTACTCTCCATAATTCCTTCGCAGCTCTTGAATGTGATCCGGATGATTGCTCTTCTGAGTCGCCAACCGCCGGTGACCTACCCAGCCCCCTTACTCCTCCACCGTCCAGCCTCGACATAGCTTCCCTCCTTCCCAACCACCCCAACTCCCCGCTCTCCCTCGCTGCCCCAACGCAAGCATCCTCCTCCTCGGCATTGCTTCCCGATGCCCAGTCTCCGGCCGGGACCAAAGGGGCGGTAGCCAGGGCTCCGTCCTCAGTCACTTCGCAGCCCCCCCTTCGATCGGCCATTGTTCCCCCTCGCTCGTCCTCCCCGCTCTCAGGTAGATTCTGGCAGGCTCAGTCAGCGGGCTTCCTTGATCGGGACAATCCTCTTTGCGCTCTGACAGAGTGCGAAGACTGTGACATTCCTACCGCTGTCGCTGTCGTTTTCCCGAGCTCCGACCGAACTCTTGCTCCAGTCAGCACCAGCAACGAAAACAACTCTCCCAAGAAAAAGAAGAAATCCAAGAAACAAAGGCAGCGTACGGCGATGACCACGAGATCCGCCGCAAAGCTGCAAAACCCCCCTACCTCCTACTATAATGCCTAACATCCTTTCTTGGAATGTTCGAGGCATTGGGAATAAACAGACTTTGAATCGGATCATCAGCATTACCAAATCGCATCAGATTGATCTTATTGTCATTATCGAACCTAAAATACCTCACAAAAGAATGAAAGAAATTCAACTCAAGCTGGGATTCCCCTCCGCGATCACCGGGTGTCACGATATTTGGATATTCTTCGCGGCTGATTTTCGATTTGGCATCATCAACGACTCCCCTCAAGCCCTCTCCTGTTGGGTCGAGCACCCCGTCTTCAAGTCCCGCATTCTACTTTCGGCTATCCATGGCAGCTGCAGCATCCCGGAGCGTAAACTTCTTTGGGAGCTTCTGTCGGGCCCCGCCCTTCCCCACGACGATTTGCCTTGGCTTTGCATCGGAGATTTTAACACGGTCTCCTGCAGAGAGAAGAAATCCGGTGGTCGTGACCCCCCTCTTGCGGCCATGGAGGACTTCAACAATTTCGCCCTCACAGCTCACCTTTCCGCCATCCCCTTCCACGGCAACCAGTTCACTTGGTGCAACATGCAAGATGGTATGCGTAGGCAGTACTCCCGCCTTGATCGTGCCATGGTGAATGACTTTTGGGTGGACTTGGGGTTGACCAGTAAGTTGTCGCACCTGAACTCCACTGAATCTGACCATTCCCCCCTCCTTCTCGAGATCAACTCCACTCATAATAAGATCAAAAAATCCTTCCGCTTCCTGGACTTCTGGCGCCACCACCCCCAATTCATGCACATCGTGGAAGAGGCTTGGGCTTCTGTCTTTCACCCGGATCCTCTGGTCAGATTTGCTACCAAACTTAAAGCCACCAGGAAAGCCCTCACGGCCTGGAGCAAAATTGCGTACGGAGACATTTTTCAAGCCATCAAGGATGCGGAAGACGATGTCACACGTGCGGAGATTGGTTTCACCCTCGTCAGTTCTCAGGAGAATCGTGCCTCTCTCAACCTCGCCAAGGCCATCCTCAAATCTAGAATCAGGGTTGAATCTGAATTCTGGAGACAAAAGGCTAGATTAACCTGGGACTTGGAAGGGGACAAGAATTCCGCCTTCTTTCACAAATGCGTCAAAGGACGCAGAAGCTCTCTCAAGATCCATCGCATTCGCGATGATAATGGCCAGCTGCTGGACGATCAGGTGAACATCCAGACGGCAGCCACGAACTACTTCTCAAACATGTTTGCTAAAGAGGCCGTGTGGAAAGATGACGGATTACTGTCCGAGATCCCCTCCCTGATTTGTGAAAGGGATAACGAGAGTCTCCGCGTTCCCCCCTCTGTCGATGAGATTAAGACAGCTGTGTGGTCCATTAGTGCCAACAGTGCCCCGGGTCCGGACGGTTTCAACGGGGTGTTCTTCCGTACTTGCTGGGATATCATTCGTTCCGACCTCGGGGAAGCCACTACCGCTTTTTTTTCAAGGAGCCAATTATCCGAAATCCATATCCTCCGCGCACATCATCTTAATTCCCAAGAAAGACAATCCGGACACCTTCAAAGACTTCAGACCCATCAGCCTCTGCACTTTCACCAACAAAATTATCTCTAAAATCATCGCCTCCAGAATGTTGCACATCCTCCCCAAAATCATCTCCGAAGAGCAAAGCGGCTTCGTCAAAGGACGGAATATCACCGATAATATCCTCCTGGCTCAAGAGATGATCACTTGTATGAAATTCCCGTCCAGGGGGGGAACGTTGCCATCAAACTGGACTTGGAAAAAGCTTACGATCGTCTCGATTGGCAGTTCATGATCTGGGTGTTCAGAGCCTTTGGTTTTGCGGAACCGGTTATCGACATCATCTTCAGGTCCATCAACAACTCCTGGTTTTCCACGGTCATCAACGGCCAGCCGCAGGGTTTCTTCAGAGCTACTCGAGGAGTTAGACAAGGAGACCCCCTCTCCTCCACCATTTTCATCATCACGGCTGAAGCCCTGAGCAGAAACCTCAAAAGCATGTCGAGATCTCCGGGATTTCAACACTTTCACACAACGACCGGCTGCCCTCTCATAACTCATCTTGCATACGCGGACGACATCCTCATTTTCTCCGCTGGCGATATTGGTGCCATCGAGGTGGTTATGAGAACCCTTGCAAAGTACACCCGTTGCTCTGGGCAGAAAATCAACAATAGCAAGAGCGTGATCTACACGCATCATAAAGCCGATAGAACTCACTCGGCTGTGCTGTCCTCCATGACCTCCTTCTCCACAGCGTATCCCCCTTTTCTGTACTTAGGCTGCCCGTTGGTGTACGGCAGAGCGAACTCTGGGATCTTTGCTCACATGGTTGGCAATATTCGTCAGAAAATTGCGGGATGGCACAACGCCACCCTTTCTCCCGGGGGGAAGTTAATTCTTATTAAGCACGTTCTATCCTCCATCCCTATATACACCCTAGCGGTGTGCTCGCCCCCCAACAAAGTGCTACATTCCATCGAAGCCATCCTCGCCAACTTCTTTTGGGGTCATCTCGAGGGAAAGAACAAGCATCACTGGGCCAGTTGGGCCACCATGGCCAAACCTACTGAAAAGGGAGGTCTGGGATTCTGCAGGCTCGCGCACATTGTAGACGCGCTTTCGGCAAAATTGTGGTGGAAAATTCGCTCTGAAACCTCAATCTGGACCAGATTCATGAGAGCGAGGTACTCCAGATTCAGTCACTTAACTGAGGCGTCTGCCAACTGCAGATCGTCAGCGTCGTGGCGGCGCATCCTTCGTGGTCGTAGCCTGGCAGAACCACACCTACGGCTGACCCTGGGCAATGGTCATTCCCAGGCTTGCAAGGAACGCTGGTTGGGGGATGTTCTCCTCAGGCCCAACGCTATTACTCCGCCGCTGTTCGAGATCCGAGATTTATGGGATGAGGACGCGTCTGGGTGGAATTGGGATAAGGTTCGTGATTGGCTGGGCCCGGCAGCCTTGGCGAGCCTAGCTGCTTCTAATCTCTCGATCAATGACGCGCATGACGTGCTCAGATGGTCACCCAACCAGGGAGGCGTATTCACCTTAGCTTCGGCCAGAGCCATCATCAGAGACATACAACCCACGACTTCCCCCTCGGCCAAGTTTTGGCACTCGTGCATTCCGGCGAAATGGTCCATTCTCCTCTGGCGTGCCGCGCGTCGGAAACTCCCCACCGATGATGCCGTCAAATCCTTCGGTTATAGTCTGGCGTCCAGATGCCACTGCTGTGTTAATCATCACCCTGAATCTGTCGATCATGTTCTGCTTTCTGGGGAGTCTGCCTCTCACATTTGGATTCAACTCCACCTCAGGTACAAAATGGTCCCCACAAACGGGGGCATCAACGATCTGCTGGCGAGATGGAACTCGTCTCACGGGCATCAGATCGTCGCTGCCGCCGCATTTTGGGCGTTATGGAAAAACAGAACAAATACAGATTCGAGGGCCGTCAGTTCCCGCCTCCTCAATTGTACAGTGAGGTGGTTCGGCAAATATTCAAAAGAATGAGGTGTTGCTCTCACACCTCGAACCAGTTTTGGGGTGCCCTGAGCTGCTGACTGGGACAGGGTCGCTGCTCCTTCGGGATAGCGATTTGACCGCCTA
>JANAVB010043419.1:16026082-16061082 GCA_029216955.1 Iris pallida
ACTAGCCTATGGTTAGTAGCAAGTTAGAATTGACCAATAGGCTTAGTAGACCTAGTTTGACTAGATTGTTGACCATTGTTGACCAAAGTCTACTATAGGTCAACCTTGACCTAGAATTGACTTAGATGGATTTTAGATGACTATTTGACTTAAGTTTGACTAACCCTAACTAGATGATTAGGTTAACCATATGGATTATGAGGGTAATCCTATATAATTTAAGATATGTATGGGGTTAAGTGGAATACTTAGGAGTTGTGTCATGATTTGTGTTAGCCTTAGAAATTGACTAGAAGTTGACCATTAGTCAAGATTGACCTAATTACCTTGTTGACTAGTCTATGTTTGACCAAAACCTTAGTTAGTCTAGACTTTGACCTAGTTTGACCATATTGACTAGTAATTGACTATTCTGACCATTGTTGACTAAACCCTAGATAACTTAACTAGTTTGGCTAAAATATTTGACCGAGAGTTGACTTTAACCTAGATTAGACTTGTTTAACCTTGTTTGACCTTGTATGACTTAGTTTAACTTCTTGTGACCTAGTATGACTTAATTTGACTTAGTTTGACTGAAGAGTTGACCAAGTTTGACTTTGACCTAGATTGGCTTAGAATTCATATAGATTGCATTGTAGATTTTATTTACCTTCATTTTGGACATGTCATAACTGTATTGCTCTATTTTAGGACATTGTGACCCTGGTACAGACATCTGATATTACACTACTCTTTTCAGAGTATCAGGCGAGTACATTCTTTGATAGTTCTCTTATTTATTTGTCGATTACTGTATTTTAGTTCTAGTTAGTTCTATGTGATTCTCAGTATCAACACGTATGGATATTTCTGGATTTATGTATCGACACATACTTTACTTGCTGGCCTCTATTACTGGAGTCATTGGTATCATTCCGGAATCATTTCTGGAATCATCACGTATTGGCCAGACTCATCTCGATTCTTTTTGTCGATTTTGGATTCACTTGCTGGGCGGGGAAATATTGAGTAAGACATGTAGACATACCCCAAATCCGAAATCTCCCACTGGAATCTACCGGAAGCATAGCCATCTCTTGCCCGATCAGTGAGAGATGTGCCTGATACCTACAGCCGTTTACATGTCGACCTCGGTATTTTAAAACACACTGTTAGATCATAGTTGGACTTACCCTGGATTCATTGATCACTGTTGGACTCATCTTGTACTGGAAATCATCTGGTATCGGATTATATGGACTGGACTCACACTGGGATTATATTAGACTTATATCGTACTGTCTGGACTCGTAAATGTTATTCTAGTTCAGTTAGCTTTTATTACAGTCTTCATTGCCATGATTCTTCTCTTGTTTTAGTTACCTTTTTTTTCTTGTATCTTACTGTTTCTCTCTGCCATCATTACCTGTATAAAACTGCCATGCTCATCAATAAAACTGTCTATAACTACTTTATAGTTCTTTGTCATTTACTTGGGTTTTTCTATATGAGTTGTACTCGTTCCCGTCCTGATTGGACCTGTTGAAAATATTACAGATGATAATCCTGAGGACACATGCCCTACTTACCATGGACCTGGCGAGGGATTAGCTACCTTTGGTTCCGACTCTCAGGAGTGATTCAGGAGATTAGCTAGTAGACTACTTTAGCTTTCATGTTTTGGCTTGTTGTATTAAAGTTAAGATATTGAGTTTGTATTAAGTTGGTTTGAGACTTTGTTGTATTATTTAAGTAGTTAGTTGTTGTTGTCTTTAATTCCTTAGGTATGACTTCTGTGTTTTCTTATCGTGTTTTAGACTGTGTTTGAGTATATCATACCCTTTACTTGTCCTCCATTCGGAGCTGATATCTGGACAAGTACTTTTATATACTGCATGAGATTAGTTAGCAACCTAGGACAGCTTACTACCCGCCGACACTGTGGCGTAGGCTGGACGTACCCACTTCTCGTGCCCCTATACAGGGTGCGGGTTGTGACAGCTGGGGACGCGTCGAGATGGGGCGCGTGGCGGTAGTGGCGTTGGGGTCACCGGTCGGAGGTGCCGGGGGTGCAACCGCGACGCAACCTGCAGCGACGGCTGTTGTTGTAATTCATGCGGGATATGGGTGGTTTGGATTTCTAGGGATATATATATATATATATATATATATATATATATATATATATATATATATATATATATATATATATATATATATATATATATATCCTAAATATATATATATCCTAAATATATATATATATCCTAAATATATATGTTTATGTATACAATACTTAAGTATATATATATATATAAAGATATATGTATATCTACATACCATTTATTTACCTTCATATATTTATTTATACATAATAAAATAATTTAACATCTATCTTCATATTAAAAATATTTTACACACATGTATTATTATTACCACTAATCTCATTTCTATTATTTATTAAAACCAAAATTATTCTAAGCTATATATATTTTATATAGAGCTATATAAATATAAATATATGACTTAAATAGTCCAAACATAAATTTTCAGTAGAATCAAAATAAATTATGTAAAAGAAGTAGATCTTGTATATAAATATTTATGCACCCATATAAATATCAAAATAATTCTTGTATAAAATTTCACAAGCTTTTTAGGGAAATATATATATATATAAATTAAATTAAATATAGTAAAATTTTAGGGGGAGATTAAATGTACCACATGCAAATTAGGATGGGAATTGATTGAGACTCGATATCCTACTCAAGGGTTATTCAAGATACACGTTAAGAGATTGAATATGGTTTCTAAATGGATATAAAACCTTTGATTGCATCTAAACCCCTTTGGTTGTACAAAATCCCCAAAAACAAACAAATATATAAATAATCTTACGAGGTCATGACAATCTAACTTAGGCTCTACCAAGGCTCATTGACCTAGTTTGGAGACGATATGGTTTATCGAACCGAAATAGACTCCAAGAGTCTATTAATTGGGTCTTGCGTGCCATTCGCAAATAAATAGCACATGGAAATCCGATTGAGTGGCACACCCTAGGCATATGTGTAGTAGACTCAAAATGGATCAAAACTATATATTGGGTCAAATAGTTTTGATCAATGTCGAGTCCCGAACTCAAGTTGGAAGTTAGGTATATGATTACGATAATCGGTCGAATTGCCTAAATTAATCCGAAGTTGCGCGAAGTCAAAAGGACATTAGGGGACAAGTTTGGATGAGACTTGATATACCAAATTGAAGGTCATCCTGTCTACTACAAAACTCATGAAGGACAATGATTTCTTTGGCATCTTATGAGAGATTGTGGAGCTGACATATAATTATGGCAGAGAACCTGCTAAGATCATGTTGTTCAAGTGTGAATGGTTCAAACTGATTGGACATCAAGATTAGAAAATTGACAAGCAACATCTTGTGGATATAAACTATAAGCGTAGATATCAAGGCTACGAACCATTTGTTCTATCAAGTCAGGCTCAGCTCGTGTACTTCACAACTTATCCAAGACGGAGAATAACGAGGTCTGGAGGAAGAGGAAGAGGAGGTCGAGGAAGATGAACAAGATGAATTTTCTAAAGATGATTGAGAGAAATGTACTTTTATTTTGTTATTATGTAGACTTAGATATTCTGTAGACTTGGTTATTATCTAGTATTGGTTATTATCTAGACTTGGTTACACTTGTAGAATGTACTTTGATGTTTCTGACTGTAGAATGTACTATATATCTATTTGTTTTTTGTATCATCATATGTTGTTATCAGGTATGACAGGATGACATGGATCGTTCGACAGGTCCTGACATGGACGGAGTTCTTCTTCGGTACTTTCTACTAGTTCTAGATCCTCGACGCTGAGTACTCCAGTATATCGACCGACCAACCATATCTCTGACTGCCACAACGTTACGTGACAACACTCCTGGGATGAGTAGTTCCAGGCCTGAGACTTAGCATTTCTCCTGCTGAGACAAATATGGAGCAGATGGAGGAGGCTGAGTCGATGCCGGATCAGTATCAGCGAGCTCCATCGTGCGCACCTCCAGAGCAGACGAGGACGAAAATTTGGGCGGACGGTACAAAGTAAGTATTTTTGTTTATCATCATATGTATCGTCTATTTCTTTATTCATCATAAATTTACTTTTTCATGAATATAATTACCTTTGTATAGATATTGTCCCTCGTCGGTATAGAGACGCCTAGGCCACTTTCTGAGGTACAATTATTGTGGCCATGGGATAAACTACTCTGATACACCGGATGCTAGGAAGGCCTTCTGGTTTACGCACTTGAAGGTAAAAGTATATTTGGTTTTAATATGAATCATCTTATTCATGCATATTATATAACTGACTAAATTACTTCTTCTAGCAAAAATATTTCTATCCACCGTACTGGACCGAGTTGATCGAGGGGATGTTTCATGTCGTCGCCGCCAAGCTGGTCCGTGATGCTATTAATGACCAGAAGGCTCGTGATCTCGCCAGAAAGTCGATCCAAGGTTGGATCACCCATGATCAGTGGACTGCGATGAGGGCTAGATTCGACAAGCCAAGGTAGAAGGAAAGGTCTGAAAAGGCCAGGGCGGCTAGGCATAAGGCATCAAAGTGGTACGATGGGTCGATCGCGATGACGAAACATTTTTGTCGTTTGGTATGTTTTTGATTTCAGAAATATTATTTTAATGCAAGTCCGATAAATTAGTATTAGAAAAAAAAATTTATTTTAGTACTAAATAATATATTTTTAACAGATAAGGAGGGGTGATAACGCCAACATGGTGACCATCTTCCAGGCCACCCATCGGAAGGGCGGGAAGCTGATTTACGAGAGGATCGAGCAAACCTATGTAAGTATTACACTACTTTGTATTAATTTTAATACTTTGTGTTAATTTTAATATTACTTAGGAAATATGCAAATAAATATTCATGTAGTTAGTAATAAGTACATTAGACATTAGCAATTATAGAGTATCCATATTTTAGGCCGCGTATCTTAAGCATCGTAAGCGGGCGGCTGCTAGTGCATCTACAGCGGAAGAGGCTCGTACATCACAGCAGCCCGCTCCAGCTCCGTCGGAGGACGAGCTGTGGGTGACCGCCGCTGGTGGTCTCTATAAGGGTACGTACTACGGTATGGGATCCTATGGCACCCTAGTTACGACACAGTTCTCTAGGACCTCCACTGCAAGTGTGCATTGCCTACAGCCCTCGCATGAGTCTGCCCGAGTCCAGGAGCTCGTTGACCGTTAGATTGAGTCTCTCTATGACAAGATTCTGCGAAGGATCCAGAAGCTGCCCCAGTCTTAGCCGCATACGGACGATGCCACCATCATTGTACGATTAGATACGCTCGAGCACTGCATCATGGAGCTCATGGATATGACTGAGAGGATAGAGCGTGGCATTACTGATCTTAGAGCGTCGAGACAGTGCAGTGTGATGAAGCTGCAGGCATCACAGCTGTCCATGGACAAGAGGCTAACGTTGATGCCAGATTCGATGGTTGATAGCAGTACGAGGCTGTTATCTACCATGGCTTCATACAACCATCGACTAGCAGCGTTGGAGCAGATACGTCCTCCGGGTGCACCTTCCTTGTCTGTTAGCTCCCTGATTTTTTCAAATGTATTTGTATTCAAGTTTAGGCATTTTGTTAGATTTTTGGTATATAAGTACATAGGGTTAAAAAAAATTTATTATACATCAGCTATGTTATTCTTAATATATGAAATGGAAACTTTTCACACACACACACACACACACACACACACACACACACACACACACACACACACACACACATATATATATATATAATTTTTGGTTAGTATAAATTATTATTATTCTGTTTTAATTTTTTTTACAATATTTCCTTTCAGAAATTATTATGTATTTACAGGATCTTTTAAAATATTTATTTAAATTTTTCCATCAAGCCAAGCTTTTAACATTATGTTATATTATAGGAATTTTTGGATTTATTTATATATAGGTAAAGCTTTTACCTTATATAGGAGTGTAGATATATCAATGTATATATATATATATATATATATATATATATATATATATATATATATATTCAATGTATATATATATATATATATATATATTTATATATATATATATATATATATATATATATATATATATATATATATATATATATATATATAGATACTGTATTGTTCTTATTAGGAAATTTTCCTCAGAAATTTTATGAATTTATTGTGTTATTTTATTCTGAATTTTTAAATCATTTTTATTTTTAAATACTAAGTCTTTATACAAGCTTTATAAAGAGAAAACAAAACAAAACAAAACAAAAAACTTTTAACTCACGAGATTTTGGAAATCTTGTGAGTCAGCCCATAGGAATATCTCTTGAGCCAGGATCAGTATACAAGCGGTTGTGCATACTTCAAGGAGATTTAAGACTTTAAACCATTCAAATCAAATCTAATATTTAGAAGAGTTTGATCCTATCCTTCCCAAATCAAAATCTTAGTTATATTGCAACCAAATCTGCAAATTCGATTTAAATCGAATTCAAGTCAATCCCTTCAAAAATCGAGGGTACATTGTGTTCGGTTGTGTCGAGGAACCTGGGGAGAACCTTAACCAAACTTCTTCTTCAACTCAAACAACGAACCCCGATCACCACCAGACCTAGGCGAGCACTCATGTCGCCCGCAGCCGCCGACTGGAGCGCCTGCATAGAGCCAGAAGCCACCGGCATCCCCAGATCCCGACTGGTGGAAGCGACCCCTATTTCCGAATCATAAGTAAGTACATCACTTTCGGCCCAAATTTCTCCTGATATGCTCGATCAATTTCGATTCTACAACTTCGTGTAGATAGACAATATAACCCTCTTTGAATCCCTTCAAAGGGGTTTGGCAATAACATATTGCATCAACCCAGATCTCGACGCAAAGTTGGGTCGAAATCTGTTCAGAAATAGAACAGGAAACCCTCCTCGAACCCCAACTTGGTAGCCAAATTCTGATCTATACATTAGTGTTTTCAAAAAACTAATCTAACACAGTTGTAAACAACCTATACATGAGTAATACCAAATTCGTAGATTGTAATTTCAATATGTATACAGAAAGATACTCGATGTTAAATTTAAGAGAAAAACTGTCTTTCAAACTATGAAAATTTTATAAAACTTTTCGATACGGCGTGCGCTCTGACAAACCGGGTGACGTGGTCGCGCATTATATGCATCAAAAGGCGTGTATGAATTTTATCGACATGTGGGAACTGACGGAACTCGATTTCGTTGCGCGTGCACGACGAAATCAGTGTGTATTGGTCGAGATACCCCAGTATCGATCTTTTGCAAACTTGGCCATAACTTCGTGTACGTTCGTCGGATCGACACAAAACTTGCGCCATCAGGACCAAATTATTTTTCTGGTCCTGTACGCCAAATTTGGTTCGATTTTGAGAAGGTCGACTGAAACGCCTATTTGGCGGGCCTGCGACCTATTCTAACGGGCGAAATTGTGCACGACCTGCCGAAATTCAACTTTGGACATACGGTTGGGTTCTCTCCTCAAACCGAACCAGTAGACATGTAGTTTGACGACTTTAGAGACTGTAGGTACTGGCACGCTTTTCGGTACAAAACAGGTCCAACGGCGGACATCGTTTTGACCCAAAATTACAATTTTTTCCCTGTTCCAGAATTTGTCTTTTGGACAGACGTTTCCTAGACATATCTTTTACACTGGGAATTTTCTTAATGTTTGTTTCAGCATCCAGAGTCGTTCATAGATTTTGAGTTTCTTGCTGACACTTCTGATCGTTGGATTGCCATTCCCGCACCACCAGGCAAGATACCTTACCTTATTTACTGTTTATAATTAGATGCATCTTTATTTATTTATTTATTGCATATTTATTATCTGATTTCAGTTGGATCCATTACTTGCTATTTTTAGTTCACTTTATTTTGCTTTCAGTTATTTTTCTTTCTTGCCTTTTTGTATGCATATGGACCTAGTCTTAGCGAACTACCTTCTGTTAGTAACCTTGGGAGAAAGAAGACAGTTAAATGTATGGGCTACCCAATCCAAAAGCCGTAGTAACTGTATATTACGGTAGTCGTGTCACGGTGGTCACTAGCCTCGAGCTATGTAGACTGATGGGTCACGTGGGCCGCTAGCCTCGAGTTATGCCGGCTGATAGTATTGGTACTTGACGTGTACGTGTTGTAGTTGTTACCTTGTCCTGGGGGGGTCATCCTTCACCTGCCCATACATCGAGATGACTTCTAAATTGCCTACTAGAAAGGTTAGGAGACCTTAGTCAATTTCATGTTCCAGTCATGGCATGAAAAAACGTCACATCGCGGAATAGTGTGTTACCCCTTGTCCTTGTTTGGTTGTAGGGGTAGCCAACTATTCCGATGATGGGATATTGAGCAGTGTTATGGTTTGGACACCTTACTTTTATCTTTACTTTATGGTGTATTTATATCCAGTTCATATGGCATGTTCTTCTTGTATCTTGTTACGTCCCTCTGAGGACCTTATGATCTCTTTAGGTATAGACAATTTCTCGTAGGAGTATGGATCGGCACTGGATCCTTCATAACTTGATGACGAGGCATCTCCCGTTGATATCAAGATTTATGTTATTCTTTGAGACTCATAGTGGACATCTACTTTATTTGAGATTATTTTTATAGCTGTTTGGTGTGGGCATGTCCACCCGGCTATCTTTTGACTCACGCATTTATTCTATTTTGACTTCTTATATCTTTTGTGTGTGCTTTGGATGAGATATAGTTTTTTGATGTTTTGTCCTGCGATTTATATTATTACAGCTTATGTATATATACGAGGATTTCATATATTGGAGTATTCTTCGTATATATACAGCTGGCATGTCGACATACTTGGTCCTAAGTATTTTGGGACCGGGGCGTTACATCGTCACCGACTCCACCGACGTCACTACCTTCTTCATCGACACCGACTCCATCAACGTCACTACCTTCATCGACGTCGGTGTCGATTTTATGACAACAGTATGAGTTGTTCTTATCCCTGATGTACGGCGGTGCCCCTCCTCCTCCAGATCCGTAGTAGTCCTAGTTAGGACAGTTTATTGATTGTTTGTGAGACTTCCAGACTTTATTTCTTCTACTTATTTGCGTGGATATTTATTTATTGCATTGATCTGTACTACATAATTTTTTGTAGACTCGATTTGTAATTCTAATGTACCATTTTCTTCATATTTAATTTATTAATCGTATTAAATGTATGTAAATTTATCGGTGTTGAGTGTTCTACCGAAGGGGTCGACGAACCCAGGAAATTCAATGGAGGGTTGCTCCGGGTCTATTGATATTAATTGTTAATTAATAAACTGTAGGGATACCACACTACCAGAATATGCCATTATGTTTTCTTTTTTTTCTTTTTTTTGCAAAATTAGCGTCGTTTAGCGACGCAAAACATAGTCGCTAAGAGTCGATGAATCCTAGAGTTTAGTGATGCTTAGTTGTTGACCCAAACTAGATCGCGGTCAACCTAATCTTGATAATTAACAAGACGATACATGTTATACTCCAACTTGACACATCAAGCTCCATCATGCTCCAAAACAGAACGTCATCACATATTAGTTCAAGATAGACATCTTCGACAGTGCTGCTGTTACTTGTAATCTGAGTCTGTATTTTTTCCTTCTATTGAGTCTAGACTATTGTAAATTGAGTCGCACTGAGTATCTCAACCCTAGACTTAATACCCAAGCTCCACCGAACAAACACCAAAACCTGCAAAGTCCAAAAAGCCTACTTGAACTTTCTGTCCCCTAGGAGACAGAGTTCGGGCCAAACTCTGCCCCACACAGAGTTCGGGCCAAACTCTGCCCCCTTAATTTTAGGACCTAATTTTTAGGGTTTGTTGGTTGCTAGTTGTCCAACGGCTAAATATTTGAATATTTGGGACAGAGGTCCAGCCGAACTCTGCCTCTCGAGACTAGTATATATAGGCCTTGATTTCTCTCTTTTTGAAATCATCCAATCTTCTCATCTTCTCTTCTCCTATAGCCTATACATTCAAGAGCTTATTCTTCTCATCTAACTAGCCACAAAACTTCCCAAGCCCCTAAGGTGCTCAGTGTGAGTTAACTATAAGTTTGCGTGCAAGAGTTTCAAAAGAAGTCACTTGGACGATTCCAAGTCTCGCCATCTACGAATCTGTAAGAAGTTGGTGTGCTTTTCTAAGTAAAGGCACGTGGTTGTACAATATTTCATAAATAGTTGATTTCAATCATGAGCTAGAGTTCTCAGGCCTGTACTAGTCCTCCATGAAAGAAACCAGGTTAAAAAACCGTTGTGTCTGTGTATGCTTCTCTGATCTCTATTTATATTCCGCACTTATACACTGATTATTATTTCTGTTGGGTGGACTTGAATAGAGTTATTTTTAATTGGGTATTATCGACACATACCCTATTCACCCCTCCTCTAGAGTTGCCTACACGTACTTCAATTGGTATCAGAGCTCTGTTCTCTTATATCAGATTAACATCCTAAGAGCTGATCCATGGCAACCACACAACCTAACTTTTCCAACTATGCTGAGGGACAGTCCACAAACAGGCCACCCCTATTTGACGGAACTAACTACACCTATTAGAAAACTAGCATGAGTTTTTATCTTAAGTCTCTAGAATTTGATCTATGGACCATCGTCATGGATGGTTACAAAAAGCATGCCAGAATAGCTGTCAATGGGACTCTTGTTGAAAAACCCTACGACAAATATTCTGACAAGGAAAAAAAACAGGCAAGTCTAGATGTTAGGGCTATTAATGCTCTCTTTTGTACAATAGACATAACTAAATTCAACAGGGTCTGTACATGCTCTACCTCACATGAAGTATGGTGGCTTCTGGAGGTGCCTCATGAAGGAACCACACAGGTTAAAGAATCAAAGATTAGCCGTCTGACACAAGAATATGAGGCATTCAAAATGAAGTCAAATGAGACAATTACTCAGATGTTCACCAGATTCCTCGACATCGTCAACCCTCTCTCTTCCCTTGGCAAAGTATATTCCAACCATGAGAAGATACGCAAAGTGCTAAGAGGATTGCCGAAGATCTGAAACCTCAAGATCACGACGATTATCAATGGAAATGATCTTACGGCTATGTCACTAGAAACTCTGATGGGCAAGCTGATGACGCATGAGCTCGACCTCAAAGATTTTGAAGAAACTGCTCTAAAAGAAAAAGAAATTGCCTTAAGAACTCATCGCCGAAGAACTATCACAGAGGAAACAGATAACGACGATTCCGAAGGTGACGATCAAGCACTCATGCTTCGAACTTTCAAAAAGTTCCTACGCTTCAATCGAAGGAAAAAAGGAACAAAAAGACGATGAGGAAGAACCTACCTGCTTCGGATGCAGGAAGACGGGACACGTCAGAAAAGATTGTCCTGTAGCAAAGAAAGGAAGCAGATACAAAAAGCCGTACAAGAAGCCAACTTCAAGAAAGTATGCCAACACTAGCATCTAGCATGAAAGCGAGGCCAGTGATTCAGACGAAGAAGAGAACTCTCCACAAGACACGAAAAATGTCTGCCTAATGGCAACTTCAGATAAGGTAAATGATTCTTTTGACGACTTTTTTTGATGAACTAGGTGATGCCTTTAGTGATCTACTTGAAGACCATAAAAAGGTTATTAACAAATATAAGCATGCTAAGGATAAAATCATGGCTCATGAAGCCGAGATCCATAGACTTTCATGCTTATTAGAAAATTTTAGAAATACTACATCCACGGAAAACACTGAGGAGGTATTTAAGCTTAAGTTAAGCTTACACAATGCCGAATCTCTTATTGAGAAGCAAACACATGATGTCACTGCTTTAAATAAAGAACTTGCTGAAGAGAAAAATAAGTACAAGATTGATATTGGTAGAATAAATGGTCTTACTGCTAAATGTGATGAGTTGCATGCTGCCTCTAAGAAATTAAAGATTAGACTGGGTAAATAGGTTATTCAACCTCAAACTCAGTCTCATAATCACAACACTTACACTAAACACCAGACGGCTCAACACAAGAGAGCACGTTATTACAAGAACACTCATCCACATACCACACAAAAACATACATTTATGTACACCTACTCCCATTCAGCACGTAAAACACAAATACGTAGTTATAATCATCCTGCTGCTACATATAATTATTATTATCATCCTACTACTACACATAGTTATCTTCATCCTACACCAACATATAGACATCACTATCGTCATGTACCCAACACCAATATGCATGCTACATGTACTTACTGTGATTTATATGGACACATATCACCACAGTGTAGAATTAGAAAACTAGTAGATATTAATCTATATGTATGGGTACCGAAGACTAACTTTTCAGGACCCACAAGAATCTGGGTACCAAATGTCACATCTACTCATGGTGTAGGTGGATCTTCCTTCTCAAACTAGAAGCAAATGGATTCTCAATAGTGGGTGCTCGCGACATATGACTGGAGATGCTAATCTATTCGCAACACTATCGATAAAAAGGGAAGGATGTGTATCCTTCGACAACAATCTGAAAGGCTATATCATAGGTAACGGTATAATTGGTTATCCTCCTTCTCCCGTTATTAAGGATATCTGTTTAGTGACCGAGTTAAAGCATAACCTGCTCCGCATTAGTCATCTTGCTGATCATGCATATGATATTAACTTCGATAAAACTAAATGCTTTATCTATGATAGATCATCTGGAGACATCGCATTCGAAGGGATAAGGGAAGATAACATGTATATTTTCTATCTATCTAGAGATACTAATAGTACATGTAGATGCCTTTACGCCCACAAAGATGAAAGTCTATTATGGCATCAGCGTCTTAGTCATGCTAACATAGACACCATATCAAGACTATTTACCAAGAAGCTAGTAAGAGGATTGCCTGAAATCATATTCAAAAAGGACACGGTATGTGCCGAATGTGAAAAGAATAAGGCTACCAAATCTTCTTTTAAATCCATTAACACTGTAAGTATCACTTGACCTTTCCAATTACTCCATATGGATTTATTTGGTCCTAGTAGAGTAGCCAGTCTTGGCAGGAAATTTTATGCTTTCGTAATTGTTGATGACTTTTCAAGATTCACTTGGGTTTTCTTTCTTGCAAATAAAGGTAATACTATTTCAGTTTTTAAAGTTTTTGCTAAAAAGGTCCAAAACGAAAAAGGCTACATGATTACTCGTATCCGAAGTGATCATGGTGGCGAATTCAAAAATTCCAATTTTGAAAAGTTTTGTGATTTAAATAGCTATAATCATGAGTTTTCTTGTACTAGAACTCCTCAACAAAATGGTATTATGGAGCGGAAGAATATGACTTGGCGATATGGCTAGAGTCATGCTGAATCAATTTTCTCTTCTAAAATGTTTTTGGGCAGAAGTTGTCAGCATAACGTGCCATGTTTTGAATAGGATTTTGATTCGACATATTTCGAAGAAAACACCCTATGAGCTTTGGTTTGGTAGAACCCCAAATATTTTTTACTTTCGAGTGTTTGGCTGTCGTTGTTTTATCCTGAATACCAAAGACAACTTAGGCAAGTTTGATGCCAAAGCTGACAAAGGTATTCTTCTCGGTTATACTGCCAAGAGTAAGGGATATAGAGTGTTCAACAAACGCTCCATGATTCTTGAAGAGTCTACTAACGTAACTTTTGATGAGGAGAATAGTACAGCTATCATTTCCGATGATGATGAACCATCAACTTTCACTCCTGTGGATACACCACCCAAAACTAGTTCTCTGGAGAGCTTACCAAAGAAGTTCCAATTCAAACCTTTACATCCTGGAAACTTTATAATATGTGAGGTATCGAAAGGGGTAACTACGCGATCATCTTTAAGAGATTTTATTGCTAGTACTGCTTTTATTTCTCAAATTGAACCTAAAAATATTTTAGAAGCTTTTAACGATAAATTTTGGATATCTGCAATGCAAGAAGAACTCAACCAATTCGAACGAAATCTGGTTCAGGAACTTGTTCCTAGACCTACTGATCATTCAATCATTGGTACCAAATGGGTTTTCGTAACAAAGTTAATGAGGACGGTTCGGTCACTCGCAATAAGGCTCGTCTCTTAGCTCAAGGATACAACCAAGAGGAGGGTATCGACTACGATGAGATGTATGCTCCTGTTGCACGACTTGAATCTATTCGGATGCTTTGCGTCTTTGCAAATTTCCAAAACTTTAAACTTTTTCAAATGGATGTGAAAGTGCTTTTCTAAATGGTTTTATTAAAGAAGATGTTTTTGTCAAGCAACCCCCGATTTTGAAAATCACAAATTTATCGACCATGTTTTTAAACTTAAGAAAGCTCTTTATGGCTTCAAACAAGCACCTCGAACTTGGTATGAAGGCCTTAGTACTTTTTTACTTAATAAAGGTTTCTCAAAAGGGAAAATTGATACTACACTTTTCATAAAATCTCTTGATGACATTATTTTGTTAGTACAAATTTATGTAGATGATATCATATTTGGGTCTAATAATGAGGGTCTATGCAAAGATTTTGCCAAGTGTATGCAGAACGAGTTTGAGATAAGCATGATGGGGGAGCTCAACTACTTCCTTGGACTACAAATCAAACAATACTCACAAGGCGTCTTCATCATTCAGTCGAAGTATACAAAGGATATGCTAAAAAAGTTTGAGCTTGACAATATCAAACCTATCAGCACTCCTATGGCTACTACAACAAAGCTGGAACCTGATGAAAGTGGCAAACCGATCGATCAACGTAAGTATCAAGGTATGATTGGGAGTCTATTGTATTTAACTGCTAGTCATCCTGATGTTATGTTTAGCGTTTGCTTATGAGCTCGATATCAAGCTAATCCTAAGGAATCATACATGACCGCTGTTAAGCGTATCTTTAGATATCTTAAAGGAACGATTACGGTAGGCTTGCGGTATCTCAAAACCACTTCCTTTGAATTAATCGGATATTCTGATGCTAAATATACGGGATGCAAAGTCAACCGTAAGAGAACCAGCGGCATGTGTCATTTGTTAGGAAAGGCTTTAGTCTCATGGTTTAGCAAAAAGCAGAATTCTGTCGCACTATCCACAATAGCAGTTGAGTACATCGCAGCTGGTCGTTGTTGTGAACAGATTCTGTGGATGAAGCAAACTCTTGAAGACTATAACTTATTATTCAAGCACATACCTATTATCTGTGATAATACTAGTACAATAAATTTGACCAAGAACCCATTATGTCATTCACGCATAAAGCAGATAGAGATTAGACGTTATTTCTTGCGTGGTCATCAACAGTACGGTACTATTAACTTAGAATTCATTGACACTGAACATCAGCTAGCTGATTTCTTTACAAAATTACTAGACGAAGAGTGCTTCAATTTTCTTTGTCGAGAGTTAGGAATTTTGGATGAATCTATCATACAATAATGTATACATGCGTGAATAACGATTATAACATATATCGTTCATGGGGACACTGCTTTGGGTACAAGCCAAAAGGGTCCTTCTTACAACAAGACGTAAAAGCCTAAGTGCACTAGTCTTCGGACTACCGCTAGCTGGGATTCGGTCACTACAGCTAACCTGAGGCAGTTCCACTGTGATGATCATTGTTTTAACAATAATTTACTATATAACTACACTATTATATGGCTTATACCATTCATTATTTCTCATTCAAGATTTTTTTTTTAAATTCATCAAAAGAAATTCTCTTTTGGAGTTCTGGAGCCAAAGCCACAGAACTCGGGCCGAACTCTGCCCTACACAGAGTTCGGGCCGAACTCTGTGTTCCTGCTTCCAGAACCCCTAGCTGCTCCTGGCCATCCAATTTTTTATCTAACGACCACGATTTAACCCGACCTGCTGGCCCTATTGCTCATATACCCGAACTCTCTCTCCCACATCACTTTTCTCTTCTTCTACCTCCATCTAAACCCTTTCTCCTCAAACCCTAACCTAGAAAACTCAAATCTTAGGGCTATCTTTCCCCAAACTCAAGATTTAAGGGTTTTTGGTCAATCTCTTCCATCTCCAGCACTTTTTTGAGGTATAACTCCTATTTTTCATTCATGTTTTCATTGTCAATGGCTCCTAAGTTATTTGGTAGAGGAAAGAGGTTGAGAAGTGAGGGGGCATCTTCATCTAACCCTCCTCCTCCTCCTCCAAGTCATCCTTTGTTCAATCCACCACCTCCACCAAATCTCAACACCTACAATGAGCAAATTTTTGTCTTATTAGATGCATCCAATGAGTGGTACATGGACTTTCGCTCACGTAGTGTGTTTCCGGGCCATCCGATAAAGTTTACATTTTTTTTGACATAGAACGCACTTTTTCAGAATTTATGCCTCGATGAACTTGTCACAACTTCATCTTGTGTCTATCTCAATGCCATACAGATGTTTTACTGTAATTTAACTCATGACGACACTAGGATTTATTCTCGTGTCGCTGGCATTCACATATCTTTTGACGATTTCGAACTTGCCGATTACCTTGACCTCTCAGAACCAAACACTTGGAAAAAACTTGTTGATGCCCGAAAGTTTCAATTTCCCAGTAAAACCACTCTTGAGGGTTTCAAGGATGCGTTGTTTTCTCCTAACACATGTCCTTGTAAGCTTCGAGCCAAATATCTCAACAACTATTTTTATGAACTCCATCGGATCATCTTTTTCTCGATCGTGCCCAAAGCGGGATCTACCAATGAAGTCACTTATCTTGAGATATCGTCTCTATATCATCTTCACTTTTGTCTTCCGTTCAACTTCCCTCGCACGATGATGTATTGGATGATTCGTGCACGACCAAAACCAAAATCCTTAGTCTATGCCATATACCTTCCAAAGATTTTTTGTGCCTTTAACATTCCTCTTGATGACTGTCAGTTCCTACCTGCTCCAACTTTTCTGTCCAAGGCACGTCGGACTATTGCTGTTGTTACATCCTCTGTGTCACGACCCGCACCCTGTTTAGGGGCACGAGCACGTGGGTACGTCCAGCCTACGCCGCAGTATCGACGGTAGAACGCTGTAAAGGTCATCTAGAATATATAGAATCTAAGACACAATAATATAATCTGTCATCTTCGCACGGAGGAATATAACCACAACTCAATCACATAATCTAAGGGAGATAAGCACGATGATAAAGATAAAGATAAGATGAAGTAAATAATCTAAAATAGTACCGAGCCACAATCACAAGTTCAGAATCTAAGACATAAAATAATATCCCAAAATAAATACTACACGTCTCAAAGTATCAAACTGGAATGTAATCAAGAAAAATCTAGGTAACTAGGTCACTACTGGCGGTGCGTCCTCTACGAGCACCGGGTCCACAGGCTGGTCCTGGTCGTAGGCTCCATTTAAGCCAAACCCGTAGTAGGTCGGCAAATCTGCATCTAAATTCTCTGAAAAATAATGGGGGATATCCTGTCAGGATATGAGCAAGTACAAACGTTAACAGCAGTTCCATGAGAATTGACAAATACTATAAGAGACAGTTATAATGAAATACAAGATGAAATATCAAGACTGAAAGTAAACAGTACAGCAGAACTGGATATTATGTCATGTGTGGGATATAAGATAAAACTGGAATATAAACAGTGGAAAGTAAACTGATGTATGAATGTAATCATAAAAGAAAGTGTCATGAGATATTAGAGCGTTATGTAATCGGCTTGGGTCAAGATCAGGCTGTTCTATTTGATCGGCTATGCACAAGTAGTATAATAGTATAGGGATCAGGCCGGCCAAAATGGAAAGCTATGCACAAGTAGTATAAGGTCAGGCTATACCCTACACGTGGTGAGGGTGGAGCTATGCACAGGTAATAAACAAGTAGGGGTAATGATCACATAACCACTAATAACTCCCCATCCCCTAAATAGTATATGGATCCGGACATAACACGTCATGACACGGGATTCTCTAAGAGGGTAGCAAATCCCATTAGGAATCGGCGTCTATACAAGTACAAGAAACAAGATCGAACAATGTACCAGTATACCAAGTAACTCGGGAATGATATCTCATGACAGGATCCGACGTATACTAGTCCGTGTACCATCGTGTCGAGAATCAAGTAAAACACTACAACTGAATCGGATATAGTAGATATCAAGACAATGAAAACTATCAGAGAATGTACTCGCCTGTTGTCCTGAGCTGAGAAAATCGAACTACAAACCACTCAATGAGCCACGAACGGTCAACTCGCACAACAGTCTCCAAATGCTGTAACTGCTGTCTTCGGGTAAGCCTGTCCAACTCCGGTGTCCTTGTCGATCCTCCCAAGCTCACCTTTAATAATAAATTATATTTAATATTCTATATAAACACACCATATAAAAAATATATGAGTATCTATGCCTCCTAGTTGCTATAACGTTGTTACGACACTGCATCTATTATATAAGTACATATAGGTAACAAAACCTCTCGTAAATAATATATTTAAATTCTAGAATTTATCTATAAATACTTATATATTGCTATAATACTATTTTTAATAGTAAAACCCTTTTACAAGAGGTCTTATGTCAATGCCACACATGACTTCCTCAAATTGACCCATTAATTTAGCCCCGAAACAACGATTAAATAAAATTAATAAATTTTGTAAAAATTCTAGAAATTAGTTAAAATAGTACTTATAATGTTAGACTTCACACAACTTGAAATTTAATATATATTCATGGAGTTTTGACACTTTTGGACACAAGAAAAACAGAATTTTTCGGAGTTCGGTGATACGACAAATGTCATGAATTTTTAAAAATAGCAAACGGATGTGAAACCTAACTTTCAGATATGCGTCAGAAAGGTATCAACGTCTAGATTCTGAATAAAAATATTAAAAGGTTAATAACTGAACTTAGATAGGCAAAAAGTGGCCCACAACAGAATTCATCAGTTCTAGATACCCTGTCATAGAATCAACGCCACGGGCAAACCGCTTGGAACTAGGAGATCCAGCGATCAGAGATTGGAGTAGACATACAAAGGTAACTCTCAGATTTGGTTTGAGGAGAAAAAATAAGAAAAAGTGGATGAAACATCATCTATAATTCGACTAACCTGCTGTGACGTTTTAGACTTCGATTTGACGGAGTTTCGGCCCAAGTAGCGCGTCGTGCACCCCTCTAACGGCCGCAAGGTTGTTCCTACAGTTGCTAGGGTGGAAGGGGATGTTGAGAGGGACGTCCAAGTGGTGGTGGTTGGCAGAGAAATCGATGAGAAATTATATTTTGTGAAGAAAGGGAGGTCGGCTAGGGTTTCGGGTTTGGAGTGATGGCCGCTAGATTTGGGAGAATTTGTGGAGTAGTTGGTGGTTATGAAGAGAGAGAAAAAGATTAGGGTTGGTTTGTATTCATACTATTAGGCATGGGATTTGGTTTGATCTAATTTGGATATGATTTGGTTCTCCAAATCATACTATTATTAATAGGTTTCCTATTTTGGTTAGATGTTTGACCAAGCCAAATATATAAGGGAATATTATATATGGCTGCAATTAAACCTCTAATATTCTCTTAAATATATGTATACTTAGTTTTGGTACTCCTAGTTAGACTCTAACTAGTTGGGTTGACTAGGTTAGGGTCCGAGTAGCATTACTAGTCAAATTGGACCCAAAAATCAATTTAATGAGTCTCATGTGCCATTTGCAAATAAGTAGCCCATGAGAACTCGATTAGATAGTACACCCTAGGCATGTGCATTGTTGACTCAAAATGGATTAAAACTATATATTGGGTCATACGGTTTCGATCTATGTCAAGTCCAACAATTAAATTGGAAGTTGGCTTAAAATTACGTCAATGGCTCAAATTGGCCTAAGTTAGCCCAAAATTGCGCAAAGTCAAAGGAATATTGAAAAGCAAAATTGGATGGGACATGATATATCAAACTCAAGGTGGACGAGTCTAGAATTCAAATATGGAACTGGATTTGAGAAAACAATATTTGTTGTGCTTCCAAATTAAAGCTACAGTAAACTACTAACATAGTCATTATCGACTTTAATAAATTAAAATATCTATATAAAATAATTAAAAATAAGATCCAAAAATGAGGGGGCTTACACTCTGACTCTGATGCTCCTGGGCCTGAGCCTCCTGCTACTCTTGACTCCATCCAGGCGATGTTGCGCAATCGCTTCCGTTTGGAAGACGATCGCTAGACCCAGTTGGACTACTGCACCACCCTTCAGATGAGTGCTATCAGCAATTTGCTTCACGACCTCCAGTACACCCTGGCCATCCATTCTACTATGTCGTTTCCTATCATACGGGACCCTTCTCGCGAAGGTTACCGTATTGACGACACATGGGTCAGGCGGTATCTGGACCCGGACACGGCCTTTGTTGACCCTCATCGCTCTGCCATCGACCCTTCAGACTCTGATGGTCTATCCCATGCTCCCTGATGGTCGTAGTTTAGTACCTGTTGATGCTGCTGATGTTAGGCTGTAGTTTTATTATGCTTTATGTCGTAGTTTTTAAAACTTTGAGATGTAGTATTTCTATTTCCTTCATGTATTGTATTTCTTTCAAAACTATGCACTTTGATTTATTGTCAGTTATAAAACTGTTAGTACTTTTTCTCTTTATGGTTATAGTTCCTAGTTGTGTGATTGCATGTATTCACTTTATCTTTTTTATGTGGGAGCCATTAGTTTATTTTGCTAAATGACAAAGGGGGAGAATACTTGATATTTGCTTTAGGAACACTTGATATGTGCTTTGAGCTTCTATATATATTATGTTGTGCTTGCTTGGATTAGAACTTGTCTCAGGACATATCTATTTCCGGGGGAACCGACATGTTCATCTACGGGGAGCTACTGTCTTTATTCCATGTGTCCAGGTATGAATATTGCGACATACAAATATCATATTTTTGTTAATTATCAAAATATGGGAGATTGTTGACCTAAACTGGATCGCAGACACCCTAGTCTTGATAATTAACAAGACGATATATGTTATAATCCAACTTAACACATCAAGCTCCATCAAGCTCCAAAACAGAATGTCGTCACATATTAGTTCAAGACATACATCTTCGACAGTACTGCTGTTACTTGTAATCTGAGTCTATATTTTTTCCTTTTATTGAGTCTAGGCTATTGTAAGTTGAGTCGCATTGAGTATCTCAACCCTAGACTTAATATCCAAGCTCCACCAAACAAACTCCAAAACCTACAAAGCCCAAAAAGCCCATTTGAAATTTTTGTCCCCTAGGAGACAGAGTTCGGGCCGAAATCTGCCCCCTTAATTTTAGGACCTGATTTTTAGGGTTTGCTGGTTGCTATTTTCCAACGGCTAAATATTTGAATATTTGGGACAGAGCTATGGCCGAACTCTGCCTCTATGGACTAGTATATATAGGCCTTGATTTCTCTCTTTTTGAAATCATCCAATCATTTTATCTTCTTTTCTCCAATAGCCTATACATTCAAGAGCTTATTCTTCTCATCTAACTAGCCACAAAACTTTCCAAGCCTCCAAGGTGCTCAGTGCGAGTCAACTAGAAGTTTGTGTGCAAGAGTTTCAAAAGAAGTCATTTGGACAATTCCAAGTCTCGCCATCTGTGAATCTGTAAGAAGTTGGCGTACGTGCTCTTCTGAGTAAAGGCACATGGTTGTACGCTATTTCACAAATAGTGGATTTCAATCCTGAGCTTGAGTTCTCAGGCCTGGACTAGTCCTCCACGAGGAAAACTAAGTTAAAAACGGATATGTCTGCGTATGCTTCTCTGATCTCTATTTATATTCCGTACTTATACTCTTATTGTTATTTCTGTTGGGTGGACTTGAATAGAGTTATTTTTAATTGGGTATTATCGACACTTACTCTATTCAACCCTCCTCTAGTGTTGCCTACTCGTACTTCATTAGCGACTACAATTGTGTTGCTAAATGTCGGTAGACGTCGACAAAACGTCGCCAATTCCTATATCATCTACCGACAATTAGCGACTTCTTTGCGTCGCTACTTTCCGACTTTAAGTCGATAAACGTCGCTAATTCCTACATCATCTACCGACGATTAGCGACTTTTGTTGCGTCGCTACTTTTCCGACTTCAAGTCGGTATACATTACAAATTTAGCAACATTTGCACATCGCTGAAACATACCGTTGTTATGACATTTAGCGACATTTTTGTTGTCATCGAATTGAAGTAACGCGACAACCATAAAATTTCGTAGAAATAATCTACCGACATTTTTTTAACATTCTAGCGACGTCTTAGGTCGTCGCTAAAATGGCATATTCAGGTAATGCAAATATGGACAATATGAGTTCTTGGTCATGCCCTTTGGCCTTGTAAATGCCCCGTGTTCATGAACAAGGTCTTCCATAAGTACCTGGACCAGTTTTTCGTTGTCTTTATCGATGACATACTGATCTATTTGAAGACCAAAGAAGAACATGAGCAGCACTTGCGGATAGTCTTGGAGCCATTAAGGAAGGAGAAGCTATATGGTAAGTTGTCCAAGTGCGAGTTCTTCCTAGACAAAGTGGATTTTTTCGGCCACGTTGTCACAGGAGAAGGTATATCAGTGGATCCTAATAAGGTAGCTATTGTAGAGACGTGGAGGACGCCCAGTTCAATTGCAGAGGTCAGGAGCTTATTGGGCTTAGCTGGGTATTAGAGGAAGTTCGTGAAGGACTTTGCAATGATTGCTGAGCCAATGAGAAAGTTAACCAAGAAGAATGAAGAATTCGTCTGGACCGAGGTATGTCAGGCATCATTTGAAGAGTTGAAGAGAAGGTTGACATAGCACCGATTTTTTTGCTACCCTCAGGATCAGGTGGATTCTCCATCTATAGCGACGCTTCCGACAAAGGATTGAGATGTGTACTACTGCAGCATAGAAATATAATTGCTTATGCTTCTCGGCAGTTACGAGATCATGAGAAGAATTACCCGACGTATGACCTGGACCTAACAGCGGTCATCTTCGCCTTGAAGCTCTGGAAGCACTACCTATACGACGAGAAGGTAGAGATATACACAGACCACAAAAGTCTAACGTATGTCTTTACACAAATGGAGCTCAACATGCGTCATAGGCGGTGGCTAGAGCTTATGAAGGATTTTGATGTCAATTTGCGGTACCATCCGGATAAGGCTAACATAGTAGCTAATGCGCTTAGTCGGTATCCGATGGCTATGTTTCTAACAAAGGACAAGCATCTGCTAAAAGTCATAGAGAAGCTTGGGCTAGAGATTGTGTTACCAGAAGCAGTGATGATGAAGCTAGGAAAAGAAGCTACTGTAACAGTAATAGACTCGCCCATGGTGCAATTACAAGTGCAGTTCAGCCTAATCAACAAGGTCAAGGAGACTCAATTCTAGGACGAAATACTGCGCAAGCTGAGAGATCGAGTGTTAGCCAAAACACTTGAGGGTTTCTCCACAGCTGGAGATGGAGCATTGAGACATGGCACGAGGCTTTGAGTGCCGACTGATGAATTGAGGAACGAACTGATACAGGAGGCACATCAGTCGCAGCATTCCATTCATTCCGGAGCAAATAAAATGTACAAGGACATGAGAATACATGTATGGTGGCTTGGAATGAAGAGAGATGTGGCTGAATTCGTCTCCAAGTGCTTGATCTGCCAGCATGTGAAGGCAGACCGTCAGAGGCCTGCAGGATTTCTACATCACTTTTTATAGTGAAAATGGGAGCATATTACCATGGACTTCGTAACGGGATTGCCTAGATCCCAAGGAGGGAAGGATGTATTCTGGATAATTGTAGACAGACTGACCAAGTCTGCCCTATTTATCCCCTTTAAGGTTAGTTTATCCACCGAGAGACTAGCAGCCCTTTACATACAGAATATCTACAGGCTTCACGGAGATCCAGTCAGTATCGTATCAGACAGAGATAGCCGGTTCACCTTACACTATCGAAAGAGTGGTACTCAGCTAAAATTTAGCACTGCATACCATCCACAGATCGACTGACAGTCTGAGAGGACTATTCAGACGCTTGAGGACATGCTGAGATTATCTATTTTACAGTTTGGAGGATCTTAGGAAGATCATTTACATCTGGTCGAGTTCTTATATAACAATAGATACTAGGCCAGCATCCGTATGACATCATTCAAGGTATTGTATGGATTTCGTTGCCGCACTCCACTAGCGTAGGACGATGTAGGAGATCGAGTTATGCTGCGACCGGAGATGGTTACGGATTCTGCAAAGAAAATGAAGATGATCATAGAGACACTAAGGATTGCACAGGACCGCCAGAAGCATTGGGCAGACAGTAAGTGCCAAACATTAGAATTTGAGGCATGGGACTGTCTTTGTCAAGATTTCCCCTACCAGAGCACTATCAGATTCGGTAGAGCTGGGGAGCTTAATCCCAGGTATATTGTCCATTTTAAGTGCTAAGCAGAGTTGGGGAAGTAGCATACAGAGTGGCTCTCCCATCAAACCTCGAAGAAGTGTACAACGTCTTCCACGTATCGCAGTTGAGGCACTATGTATCGTACCCGAGCCATATTGTGGATCACTCAGAGCTGGAAATTGGATCGAGTCTCACAGTACCAGAACAAACGGTAAGGATCTTGGATCGCAGAGAGAAGAAGCTCCACAACACTGTGATTCCACTAGTCAGAGTAGAGTGACGTCACAACTCTCCAGACAAGTCAATCTGGAAGCGAGAGGCTGAGATGGGGAGAAATATCCTCATTTGTTCTAGGTATGTTCCAATCCTCTCTTTTCACTACCAGTAGAAATTTCGAGGACGAAATTTTCTAAGAAGGGGAGGTTGTAAAACCCATAAATTTGGATTTAATTAATAAATAGGTTTTATAATATTTTGGCTAGTAATTATAGAATAGTTTTTATTATTATTATTATTATTATTATTATTATTATTATTATTATGATAAAAAAGGAAAAAATAATTTATATTTTATTCATAGTAATTAATTGATTGCAATGGTTTTTAAATATTGATTTTTGGCTAGATTAATTAGAGCCCATGACTTGAGCCCGTGGTTTAAGCCTATTTTTCAACCCAAACCTGTTAACCCAACTCTCTACCCAAGCCCGCTAACCTAAACCCAATAGACTAAACCTGTTCAATCCCACTACCCTAGTCACCCGGCTACCCCGCTTGAATACACCCTCTTCCGGATCTGCAACGTATCTCTATGTGAAGATTAAAAGAGAAATCTCCCTCACAGAAACTCCAGAACCCTTCTCTCCAAAAACCTTAAAAAACTAACCTAACTCCCTCTACACTCTTCCTCTTCTAGATCCAATCATACCCCGACGTTCACCTCGACGCCCCGAGCATTTCGACACCCTCTTGGGGCATTTTTGATGCGTCGCCCGACCGCCGAATGACCCTGCGCCCGGCGACCGACCCCCGCGCCAGCCCGCTGGCACCGACCAGCGTGACCCCCCGTCCCGCACGCCAGCCTCGGCCGCGCCCCCGCGCGCCAGCAGCTCCGGCCGCACGCCTCCCCGGTTGCGCCGTGCGTTCCCCCGCGTGCGCCCGTGCGCCGTGCCGATTCCGTTCACGTGCCCTACGCGGTGTCCCCGCAGTTTCGTTGCCTTTGAGTGACCCCAAGGCCGAAGCCAACCTTCGGTTCTCCTTCCTCAACTTTTTGGTAAGTTTTCTGTCAGAGGTTCTGTTCAGTTCCACAAAAGAAATTAGGTAGAGAAACCTCATTTCCTGTATGACCGGAATTGACAGAATAAAGTTCTATCAATTCCGGGATAACTAGTTTCCTAAATTGGATTATGTGATTGTGAATTGGATTAATTAAATTGATTAATGTATAATGGTTAGCTTAGCATAGCTAATAATAATATTTCTGCCATCATAAATCGTTGGAGAATATATATTTATATATATATATATATATATATATATATATATATATATATATATATATATATAATTATAAATGTTTACGTGGATTAGTTAAGTAAAGAGATTACTAATAAATGATTATTGTAATAATCATATTGTTCTAGACTTAAGAGTGTTCATTAAATACGTTATGATTAATTTTATGTAGATAAAATATTATTTAGTTTCCAAAAATAGCTTCATTACCAAAAAGAGTATTTTGTATATAAGTATACCTAACTAAAATATTAGTTCTAACTATAAAATAAAAACATATTTATTATTTATTTATTTTAATTAAAAATAGTAATTTTCACGCTACTAAATAAATAAATAATTATTTAAAAGATTATTTTATTTAGTAGTAGCTAATTACGTATATTGTGTTAAAAATATTAAAAGAGTATTTTGCATAAATTATTTTCATAGTCAAAAATAACTACTAAATTGTCACAAACTTATTATTAATTAGATTAATGATAATTCTATTTAAAAAAATAAAGTTTTATTTTACTAAAACAGTATTTTTCTTATATTACTCACTTAGAGTTTTTTAAAATATTTATAATTAAAAAATTTCTTTATTATAATTATTACTGAATTTAGATTCTAGACGATTATTGTATCATTAATAAGTTAATTAATTAGAATTGTAGCAACTTTAGATTGACAACTAAGTCATATTTCACTAATATAGGGTTCACTTCCGGGACTTAGCTTGAATATTTTTTCTGTCGTCACCTACAGCACTAGAAAAACCAAGGCTAGTATCATACTATTCATGTTCGTATTTTAATTAATAATTAAATTCATTGCATCTATAGGACTATATATATATTGTATCGACACTGACTCACGGAATCCCCAAACTGATTGCTTGATTGACTTATTGACTCCGGAATTGGGGAGTAGTATAACAATTGTGACCAAAGCCCTATTACTAATATTAACTCTCTTGTGCTAATCCTTATTGTACAGGGGGTTGAGCTGTACCGTATACTAGCATTAGGTCCAATGTTAGTATACACATTGAATCTACCAGTCGGTCACATATTGTTATACGCTCAAATCACTATTGAATCATTGTAGATTGCATCATTGTCGCTCTTAAAATTTTATTTCTAATATAATCATGCTTTTAAACTGCCCTTGCATCATTTATTATTTATTTGAATGCTAGATTTGGATATATGTTCTTGCTCCCCTCCTGACTGAAGATCAATATTTTAGGTGATTGCGAGGACGAGGAGCTTGCCTTTAGTTCCTACTATGGACCTGACATGGGTTCTAAGGAGGTAGTTGAGACCGGACAGGGAGCCCAGGAGTTTTAGCCGCACTTGCCATCTAGTTTCTTTCTTAATTTAGAGGTTGTAATAAAAGAACAAAGTTTTAATAATTGAATGCTTTCTCTTCTTGTGTTTGTGTTTCAGTAGACAATTAGTTCAAATAAAAATATTTTAATTTTTCTTATTTTAGAATGTTCTGCTTATATTACTACTTCTTAACACAACTTACTACCGTCATCTCACATCGGTACAGGCTGGACATGATCCGACTGGACCCAGTATCTTGGGATCGGGTCGTGACAGTTCCCAACAGCTGGCTTGGGGAGATTACTGTTGTGGCATGCACAGGCTCAAGCCGTTAAGTTGTACAGGCAGGCCGTTTACACCGGATGGAGGCTCGATGGTGTTCGACGTGAGGTGGATCGTCGAGAACTTGCTGAGGAAGGACTTTTAGATTCTTTGAGGGAGATTCGTCGAAACAAAGAGACGGATGATGATGATTCAAAGATTGAGGATCAGTTTGTCGGTCCCATAACAACTGGTCGATCTCCAAGTGGGGTTGCTCTACGAATCCAGTTTTGGCGATAGGTGGTTTGCCAATGCTTCACGGAGCGGCATCGATTTCAGCAGTTCAAAGCAAATGAGGAGATCAAGGTTTAGAGTAAACTCAATCTGAGGCGGGAGCATCATCATTCAACACAGTTCAGAGGAAGCTGTAGATCATCGATGGTATGCACAGTGCATAATGTTCTATTCGAGGTAGCATGTGTATAGGGGAGCTTCAAGTTCAGATACGAAGGTAGGCAGGTTTAGTAGTTCGAATCTCTTGAGAACCGTGTCGTCCACTTGGTTAGCCAACGAAGGGTGAAAAAGTTCGTCGGAACGTTAATACTTTCCGATGGAAGACGGAAGTCGGGGACAGGCAGCCGAGACTTACAGTGGGACTGATCGTCAGGGACTTCGGTTTTTGTCGTGTTATTGATATCGACAGGATCCCAGTGGTGCTGGAGGTGCTACGTGGCAGCTAGTGTCGACGTGACGGTCGAGGAGCTGGAAATGAAAGAAGATGCAAAGCAACTCGGGGGATTGAAGATCAGTGGCATGGGGGAGCATATATTCTATCGTGGGACGACGTGCGTAGAGTCCAGTTGAGGACCCATGGGGTCAATACCCTTTCATCAGACTGGAGGGAGATATTATTAGAGTCAAGTCTAGATATGGTAACAACATATTTGTGAATACAAATCTAGTTATATATTTGATTGATTAAATTTGGATGTCCATAATTGGTGTTTTGCTATTTTAAATATAATTGGATTCTTATTTTAGGAAATCCTATTATGATATAAAATATGATGTTGATGGAATATTTTAGGTATAATATGATACATATTTTATTAGGAATCCTATTATGACTAAAATATGATTTTTCTATCCTATATATATATAGGGTAAGGGCGGAGGCACAAAGTGGAGATTCGGGGTGTTCGTCCACAAAAAAATCTAAGAAAAAGTCCGTACTTTGCTCTTAGGATTTCGCCATCCAAGACAGAAGGAAGAAGAAGATCTAATCGTGAAGTCGTCAACTTCGGTTAGGGATATTGCTACATGTTGGTGAGTGATCTCAATTGCAATCTTCTGTTTTTCTTCTTGAGAGTGGTGAGGGGGTTGAACCTATTAGGGCAAAGAGTTTAACATTAGTTTTTGTCAATCTTGTATTCATCTAAGTTATTAAAGGTTGGAATTGTCCTGGTGATGTACGTCACCGCCATATACTTGTCTTCAACTTATGCTTGGTGTCCGTTAGACGGAAGTTGGTTTTGATCAGGTGGGTTGGCAAAACACTTCCGCATGCGCCCAACATCGAAGACCTCGATCGACTATTATAATCAAATAACATTTTATATTACTTATTTATTGTTGTATCTCCTGAAATAACTTATTTAGTTACCTAAAGCAGAACTCAAGCCGGTATGCATTTAAGTGGACTTTGGATTTAACTAGGTGCCAGAAAGTCCTAGAAAGGATTTGTTGTAAAGATATGTTACTTTCTCATTTTTAATTATATTTTCCACGATCCAAACCATGTCAAATCACTTTCAACTATGTTTTGGGTTATCTTTGGAGCCTAGACACTAGCAATCCATATATATATATATATTAATGAATATAGTCCAACATAGGTTGAAAGACAATGTGAAATAGGGAAAGATAAACAATCCCACAAAAATTGGGCTTAGGTACAAATTTAATGTTGTATATATGGTTGCTAGACCAACAAAAACTTTTTTTTAGCAAAGATGTGGTCTTGGAATAGGATTTGCAAGCAATAGGCTTGTTGCCCTAAGAAAACTAAAGGGTGTGCCCTTACATCTTGAAAGGTTTTAATTAGATTTATTCATAAAAGTTAACACATTAAAAAGAGGCAATTAGATGGTTTTTAATAGTAATAGTCTATCGGCATAAAGAAGAAATTATGGTGGTAAATAAGATCAAGAAAACACTACAAGAATTGTACTATCTTCAAAAAGTTTTTCTAACCAAGGTTTCAGTGATCAAGGAAGCTCAGATACTCCAAATTTGGTGTCATATCTTCTTATTTTTCTTGTCAGATCGGCTAACACGTATACTTTAAGATACTCTAGACGGTCAAAAATTTGTGTCATGTTTAGGCTCATCTTGATCGTAGATGTGCAAGATAGGTTTCAGTCTGTACATAGGTACAATACGCAAAAACCTTTAAAAAACTAAGTACTTCCTGAAGATCACTAACTGTTCACATGAAAAGTAACTAACCCTCAATCCTTAAAGTCCAGTAACCCAAATTTGATTAAATCCATTCCAATAGCATAACCCCTAAACAAATAAAGTTTTGCATAAATATGATAGGATTACGTACTCGTACGAGTAGCTTGCATTATATACTCTAAGTAGTTGTCATCCTCTATTTTCTTGTTTTTTGACTAAGACTTCCCATTCTGCTCCCATAATCGTAGCCTTTGGAATTAAGTTAGTCCGTTATTTAAAATTAGATTATGTCCACCTATTTGGCTTTTATATGTGCTAACATAAATACAACTATGGGGAGCCCATCTCGTGTCGTGTCGTATATGCTGCAGGTACAGACTTTCTTAATTCTTATGAACCAAACATAAGGTAAGTACTAGTTTGGATTGTAGTTGTTTTTTATCTCATGATTAGCTCAAATGTCTATTTTCGAAATGCTTATTGGATTAATGTTTTGGAAACGACCATTAAAGTTCTGAAATGAATGGCACGTTTGGAAAAACGTTATTCTGAAATAAATATTTGGCTTTTCTATCACGTTTGACGCCAAATTGATTTCCCGATGAGAAATAACTATAAATTTATTTTGTCACTATGACCTTATTCTTAGTCACTATGAAGTGACGCTCTCTGTAGGAGTCGCTTATATCATCGAAATCAATGATACAATGTTAGGACGTCGCTGAAAATATCGTAGATTTTACTTATTTTGTTAGTGAGGATGTTTTTACGGAAGCTTGGATTCTTGACTCTAGATGTTCATGTCATACATGTCCAAAAATGGAGGGGTTCAACAACTATAAGGAATTTAGTGGTGATGTTATCCTTAAGGAAAATAATGCATCTTGCAAGACCATTGGCATATGGCATAAAATTCGCATGTATGACAGTATGATACAGACATTCGTGAATTCAACACACATTCAAGAATAAAGAACAACTTGATTTTTCTAGGCACGTTGGACGCGGCAGGATGCAAGTTTATTTGTCATGATTCAGTTTAAAGATATCTAAAGATAACTTGGTGATGAAAGGACAACGAATTTCATCAAACTTATATCATATGGACAGGAGCACAAATATTGGTAGTTCAATCATTACAGAAAAACTGGTGGATGATATCGCAAAACTGTGACATATTTGTCTTGACCAAATTAGTGTAAGAGAGGTCTTCGTAAGTTGTATCTTTGTAAGTTATATATATATATATATATATATATATATATATATATATATATATATATATATATATATATATATTCCATGAAAAGTGTGGATTTGAACAAAGGAAAACTTTTTATTTATCGTAAATACTTCCTTATAAGCTCTTGTTGAAGAGTTGTCCAAACTTCGGGCCTCCTTGAACAATCTCAAGAAAAGTTTCTTAGTTTTTCTCAAACACACCTATTTAGGGTTAGGAAAAAAAATAAGTAGGCTCTCCTATTTACTAAATACTTGAAACAAATCTAACCGCCGAAAATCCTTCCAAAATTTGACGCATGCTTTTCTTATTTGAGCATGGGCCATCTTATAAAACTTTTTTGAGCCTGTTAATTTTCTTGTTTCTTATCTCTGGCCATGTTTTCATAGTGATATTGGTTCATATTTGGCTATTTATCATTAGTTATTCCCCACAAAAGGATTCTGTTCCTCATCAATTTCTTTGTCAACTTAACAGTTAACACACATCCAAAATTATCAATAAGAAATATCATTAAGGGGGTAAAGAATAAACTACGTAAAAGTGGGATAAAAATTAAAAAAAAATATGATTCCCTTAAAAGAAAAATATCTGTCATGATTTTTTTTTGTAAACAAGAGGACAGTTGTTCTAACCCTAACCCTAACCCTAACCCTAACCCTAGTACAAACATGGCTTGATCACAGTTATGAAAAAAAAAAAACACAGAAGCTTAACATGGTTTGATGCAGTAGCTAAGAAGAATCTAAAAGGGGCAAATCGTCCTTCTCTCTCACTTGACTTGAGAACGAAAAGAAGGCTGACAAAGTATATCAAACTACGTTGGCACTGCTGTCCGCTGCTGCAGCAAAAGTTGATTCGTTACTTTCCAGTGTAATTGTGCGAAAGCTCTGCTCTAATCACATCCAGCACTTCACTTGTAAGTAGTAGTAGTAATTGAAACATGAAACGAATAGTTCCACTGCCATTGGCGATGAGTAGGCTAGCACGTATCCCTATGCATGAACTGTTGAATTATAATGTGGCCATGTGGGGGGAGGGTGGTGATCGATGGTGCCATTCCCATAAAAGGAAGGGAGAGCGTAATGGTGTCAGTCACGGAAAAAAGTGAAGTATTGTGCGGATTCGGCTCTTCTCCCCGGACATGACGGCCACAGTAATGAGAGCTTCGTTCGAATGGAGATCATCACATTACACTGCGTGAGAGTACTGAGAGGTGCCAGTGTGCCAATGGTGGTGGGAGTCAGAGTCCGCTGCGTATTACTAGGCACCCCACCCCAACGTCACTCCTCTTGCGAAGAACAAGAGGGGGTGGTGGTGAAGAAGGAGAAGGAAAGCTTGCACACAAAAGCCGTGACAAGTGACAACCTCATGATCAGTAGCTTGGCTTTTCCTTGTCCAAAGAAACAGTCAAGATTTCTTACTGTCCCTGGTCATCTCCTTCATTAATAAACATAGTCCTTGTGATCATATGGGTAGGTTTATTCAAGTGTGAGTCATTAAAGAAAGTACACTATTATATTGTCCGCGGTTTGTGATCGCGGACGTGACTTCAGGTCACATGACAGCCTTCTATTTGTTTTTCTGTCCAGATTTTAAGGCTATGGGGCCGATGATGGCAGAGGGGGCCAATGGTTGGCTGTCATATGGGCCTGCGGTCACGTCCATGGTCACAAACTGCATACAAAATATCATTTTCCTTAAAATAAATCAAAATTATGTTTTGACTGCGGGGGGTGACGTACGCGTGCCCGTACGCCGACGTATTATTATATCGTCATATTCGACAACACGTGTCAGACTCACTTATAAATACTACGTCCACTATATAGAGACCAAGGGCGGAACCAAAATTTCAAGTTCAGGTGGGGCTACATTGGGCTAGGTGTGAGCTATAACATGTATGAAAAAACATATGGAAAAACAAAAGAAACTTTTTTGGGGGGCTGGGCCACGCTAGTCCCTGGGTGGATCCGCCACTGGATACTAGTAAGTACAAAAAAAAATTATTAAAAAATTAGATAAAAATATAAATTACATTAAATTATTTAAATTTAATTAATTTGAATATATTTTAATTAGGATTTGTTATAGATATGTTTTTAAAATTTTGGATATGTGTTTAGTTAGATAATATTACGTACATAATTTAAATATAATTTGAATATTAAATATATTTTAGGATTTGCTATATGTTTATGTAGTTAGAAGGATTTTAGAAAGAAAAGAATTCTTAACTACGTGAGAGATCCATAAGCTATAGTTAAAAAAATTCTTTTTTTTAATTAGTGGAGTATATATATATATATATATATATATATATAAACCCCCTCGTCCAAAATAGATATTTTGCATGTATTAAATAATTATTTAATTATTTTCGTGGTTTATTATTGGTTGTTTTAGACCGCAGTTTCACCCAAACTAATGCCTCTACTGTCCCCATACCCCAACTGAGTCTACCCCATGCCCAGTTAGCCCACCCCGTATTGTTGTACATTTTCGTAATATTTTATATAATTTTTCTAGTATTTATAACCCTATGAAAACCTAATTTTTTTGAGTCTATATATTTAATTATGCCCTTTGACGAAACTTGTAATTAACCTCCACCATTGGATTAACACACCCCCTATATATATGTATGCATGCCATCTAACCCTAAACCTAATCATATATATCTCTCTCCCCCTCCTCAAGCCGTTGACCCCCCCCCCCCCCCCCCCCCCCCCCTCCGCTCCGACCACCCAAGCCGTCGACCGCCGGCAAGGGCGGAGCCAGGATTTAAGTTTACCCCGGGCTGAAGTTAAAATAAAAAATTTGACTGAACATGTACACAGGCATAAGAAATTTGAACATGAATCATCATATTCCTAACTCCTCACCGTATCAGTATCCATAAAATTGTAACAAAAGTCTAAAATTGACTCGGCCATCTCCACACTAAAATTGAACTAAAATTGACAAGGTATCATGCATTTAACACAGATCACAGACAGTAACCAATAACCATGTCCACACTGACTTGGCCAAGCTATCAGTATCAGATAACAAATTCAGGCAGACTTATTTTTTTTCCTTGCAAGTAATTACTTGGAAAAAAAATTGCCGGTGAGGTGCAGCTGCCGGCTGGTCTGCTGCCTCCCTGACCCTGAGTCCCTTGTCCGGGTTGTCCCTGCACAGCACTCGGCCAAGAATCGATCCTTTGTTAAACTTAAATGATTAAATCCAATTTACAATATAGAGATTGGAATTTTAACATCCTTATATAGAGAATTTAGTGACACAGTACAGAGAGAGATGAGAGAGACGTGGAGAGTCTGGAGTCTAGAGACAGGAGAGGAGACTTAACTTCGGCGATGTGCGATGGGAATCACTTGCGGCACGGTGACGGGAAGTCCCATCTGTCTGCGAGGCTGCATCACGCCCGCGGTGCCGCACAGACTGCACAGAGAGGCTGAGGGGCACGGCTCCTTCTGCGATGCGTGCCCTAATAACATTTCGGGCTAAGGGGTTGGGTTTTATTGTTAACTGGTTCAGGGTGGGCAGGGCTTAGGCTTAGCGGGCTGCTCTGCTGGGGTTATATGGAAGTCGGGAGCGGCGAAGAAGATGCAACTATGTGCATACAAAGCTATCCGAAACAGATTACTGACTAGAGATCGGTTGCACAGGTTAGGAATTATGGTGGGTAACATGACGTGTGTTTTATGTGGAG
>JANAVB010043419.1:16066082-16080973 GCA_029216955.1 Iris pallida
TATCGTCACAGTTGGACAGTACATTGGGAGGGGAGCATCGTCTAGTAAGCGTATGGACATCTCACATTTCTTCTTTATATGGTCCTACGCACTTTCGAGCGGTCTTGGGGACGTCCGGATTCTCTACCCCTATCCATGCGCCCTAGAGATGACTCGAGTGCATATTCACATAGCTGGTTAGCTTACCTAGTTATAAATCTGTTTACTGTTTTACATTCAGCATGCTATTATGTATACTTGTATGTCCCCTGAGGACCTGGCTCTTTCTAGATCCATACGAGTACCTGTATCCTACGAACTACGGAGTTGGAGCTGCTACCGATGAGGATCTAGAGGTTGATCTCCTGGAGTACCCTTGATGCATCGGAGACTTTTTGCTTAGTTTTGGTTCCTCTATCTAGCTAGCTGGCATCCTATCAGTTTTTTTATTGCTTAGAGACTTCTCTTATTTTATTATATTTTATCTGTGTATTGTTCTCCATATGACTCTGAGTTGTAACTGTGGATTTTTGAAAGGTTACTTATATATTTTAGTCAGTTCCTTCATTGTGATATTATCTGTGGATAAGACTAGATAACCTGCATGTGTTGTTGGCTTGTTTATATTAAAGCGAACTACATCTGGTTAGGCTCCATATTGGTGCTCTATACTTGTTCGTACAGCTGGCATATATTTTCATACCTGGTCCTACGTAGTTCGGAACTGGGGTGTGACATGTTTTAGTGGTGGCTCATGCAGGTCTAGTTAACAGTTTTGGTTACGTTAATGTACCGAGTGGGCATGCAAATAGGATTAAACGATTTTAGGTCTCATCCACTTGACTATAACATCTTTTGAACACCTTTGCTTTGATTCCACTTGCATCATGATTGTTTTCGTGCTTTTTCTAAATCCTTAGCTTTATCTTCTTCAGAGTAATATATTCGCGAAGAAAACATGCCGCCATCAGAGACAACCAATCATCTGGATTGGATGATCATTTTAGAGGACAGGCGTTGCATCCAGACGGTTCACTTTGTCCTCCACAGCCGTCGAACCCTAGCAGATGACCCAAGGAGCCTTCCCCGCTCCAGTTGCACCTCAGGATGGGCAGAATCAGATGCTCCAGATTGTTCAGACGATGATGCAACAACAACAACAGCAGGCAGCAGAGATGTGACAGCAAGCTGTTGAATTGAGGCAGTAGACCGTCGTATAGGCTGTGGAATAGAGGCAACACGCAACTGAGCAGAGAAGGGAAGCTGCAGAGATGCGGCAGGATTTCCTTGTTGTACTAGAGAGACTGGCTATACCAGCAGCCGCCCCAGCTCCAGCACCAGCCGAGGTAGCTCAAGCGCGTGTTGGGTCAGTCAAGGACTTCAGACAGATGGGGCCTGAGCCATAGAAGGGCACGGAAGGTCCAGGAAAGACTATTGAGTGGCAAGTCGGCACCAAGAAGTTGTTAAAGGCAGCGCAACTACCCGAAGACTTGTGGATGACGGCCGTGAAGACCATACTGGTAGGAAACGCTCATCACTGGTGGGAGTCGATAGAGCGCTAACATAGTGCTAACCAGACATGGGATCAGTTCATAGCACATTTTGAGAAGAAATATTTTCCAGCCACTGGGATGCATTGTACACCTAGTTTCTCTATCTAGAGCAGGAAAACCAGACGATTGACAAGTACGATGCAGAGTTTTGCCGATTGAGCAGATACGGCACCGTCCTGATCCCTGACAACTTAGATAAGGTGAAGAGATTCCACCATGGCTTGACTCAGGTGCTACAACAATTCACTAGTACTCAAGTCGGTGTCTCTTACGCGGAGTTATTGACGGAGGCCAAGAAACAAGAGGCCATTATGAAAGGGAAAGAAACTCAGTAGAGATATCAACAGAGCCAGCAAGGACACATCAAGGAGGGCCTATCAGATGGCCCACTTGTCACGCCCTGATTCGGTAGAATCGATAGTCGTCCCCCGGGCGTGATGCCGTGCAAGCCTAAGTTGCACTTGCACAAGGCGGTTCATAAGGTTATCCGAAACAACAGCATATGTAAGAGTACGCAGAGAAATTGAACACATTCATTTTAATAAAGGAAACTTGCATTTTTATTGATAATAAATTTGGTTACAGACTCGATTACAAAAGAGGCCTCGCGGGCTTACAACCGACATCGATGAGATAGTCATTCCATATATTTACATCCCTTTTTACAAACATCAAAACGACTCTCTAAGACCTGGGATCGGCGAGAGTTTGTGACTCATGATGCAGTTGGGCTGGAGACTTCAAAATGTTGCAGAGCTAGCCTTCGCGCTAGCAAGACTTCAAAAGAAAGGAGCGTCGCCTTCAGTTCCTTGGCACGCTATCCTGGTTCCGAGTACCTGTTGAGAGCGAGGGTCAGCACTTTACACTTTGTGCTGGTGCGTGGCAATTTAAATCCCGTGCTCTCATTTGTTGAAGAATTCAAGTGAGCGTGCAAGCAAATATTTAGTGAAGTTTCTAGCCATCCTACTCAATTCAACTTATATTTGAAGGCACAACCGTATAATGACGATAGTTCTTACCCCCGGCAGAGCGCGCCGTCGTAGCGTAAACTTACCATGTTCTTTTCTGTCATGTTGATAATAAGAAAACATAATAGAGTGCGTTCGTGAAGGTCACTGGCACGACAAGCCATCCTGGACATATAGCTTGGTAGACAGAGGTCCTTCAGCGCGGGTAGCGAGCCCCGTTGAAAGCCACTGCCTACCGTGGCATGCATCCGACATAGCTATCCGTGTTTCTTCCTAGGCCGGAACGGTCCCGTGGCCTCGGGATACCGTCCGAAGAAACAATCGCCCTTGTCGACAAGTTGTCCATGACCGTGCTAAGTTAATTTGTTATTTCAAGGCACATCTTATAGTATCGTTGCGACATTCATTTTAATCGATTCATCCTTCCTTAGCACGGTTCTATATGATTTGATAATTGCAAGCACGATAGTATTATATGACAAGCATCTGTATAGTTCGTGTTCGTGGGACATCGTGTGACCGTTCATCGGAATATCATTCATGTCGTTGCATTACATCTAGCATAGCATATGTCTAGTATTGATAATGTATTAGAGAAGAGGGTCGAGGAAAGAAGGGTCAGCCACTCACCTTAGTATTTACTTGAGGCGAGAAACTGGTTGGCCGTGCTAGACGTTGCCTACGCGATTACCTGAAATCGTACAAGCAACCGATTAGAACACTGTGTTATTCAAGGAAATTCGATACGAATGCGAAGTTCGAAACGTAAGCCATGAAAACCATCGAAAACATTTACGAAAACGCATTCAGAAAACAAAGCCAAAACCAACGCAAGCGGCGTGAAAAGCAGAGCAACGGGAGGTCTCTTCCGACTCAGCCGCAGAGTCAATCCTTGAGGCGCAACCCGCTGAATATGGGACTTGGTTCCGAATAAGCCATTCCATAACGGGGAATGGATCTTAATTCAACCGTTCCCGTTCGATCGATTCGATCGATCCCGACCTATCGGTCCCGACCGAGTCGATAGCGACAGTGTTCCTTTCTCGCGCACCCCGTGGACGAACAACGGGGCACGATGTAGGGACGGGGCACTACACCATAACCAACTAAGAAAAAGTTTCATCCTCGAAACTTAAGAACAAAACCTACCTCTATGAAAATAATGAAGGAAACTTTTCCTTCATCTCTGACTCGAGTTCCCATGTCGATTCTTCTGCCGTATGGTTCCTCCAGAGTACACGGACGAGAGGGATCGCCCTATTTCGCAGCAGCTTATCCTTGCGTTCTAAATTTGAACGGGCTCTTCAACGTAGGATAAGTCGGACTTTAGCTCCAGCTGGCCAAAATCCACCACGTGGCTAGGGTCGTGCACGTACTTCCGCAGCTGGGAGACGTGGAAGACATTGTGCACACCTTCAAGCGCCGGCGGTAGGGCAATTTTATAGGCCACTGGGGCGACCCGCTCGAGTATTTCGAACGGCCCAACGAATCTCGGACTCAGCTTTCCCTTCGCGCCGAACCGAGTAACTCCTCGCATGGGTGACACCTTCAGGAACACATGATCGCCCACCTGGAACTCAAGCGGTCTTCGATGGGTGTTGGCGTAGCTCTTTTGCCGACTCTGTGTAATCTTCAGTCTTTCCCGAATTAGCTTGACCTTTTCCACAGTCTGTTCCACCAGCTCCGGGCTGAGTATCTTCCATTCCCCGACTTCATCCCAGCAAATGGGCGATCTGTACTTTCGGTCGTACAAAGCTTCATACGGTGCCATTTGGATGCTGGACTGATAGCTATTGTTGTATGTAAATTTCGCCAGCGGTAGGTGGACGTCCCATCTTGATTTGAAGTCAATTGCGCAGAGCCGTAGCATGTCTTCGAGAATCTGATTAACGCGCTCCATTTGGCCGTCGGTCTGAGGATGGTAAGCTGAGCTGAACTGTAACTTGGTACCCAACGCCGACTAAAGGCTACTCCAGAATCGCGACATGAACCGTGAATCCCAATCAGAGACGATGGATACTGGAACTCCGTGCAGCCGTACTATCTCGTCAAGATAAATCTGCGCCAGGCGATCAATGCTTCAAGTAACTTTGATGGCGATAAAGTGCACTGACTTGGTTAATCGATCGACGATAACCCAGATGGCGTCGTTCTTCCGTGGTGTCTTCGGCAGGCCAACAATAAAATCCATAGTGACGTGATCCCACTTCCACTCGGGAATAGCGAGGTTCTGCATCTCCCCGCCCGGTCGCTGATGCTCAGCTTTCACCTGCTGACAGGCCATGCATTGCGACACGAAGAGCGCCACATCTTTCTTCATCCCGTGCCACCAGAAGGTCGTGCGGAGGTCCTTATACATCTTGGTACTGCCTGGATGCAAGGTATATTTCGCAAAATATGCCTCCGACGTTATCTCCTTTCGTAGTTCTGAATCATCCGGAACACATAGTCGGCCATTCATTCTCAGCACGTCGGTCTTATCTTCCGTAAAGTCGGTCACACTACCTGTCGAAATTCGCTCACGCATTTTCTTCAGGTACGGATCATCCTTCTGAGCGGCCATGATCTTTTCCAGCAAACTCGGCTCTAACTGCAGCTGCGCCAACCGTATATCCCTGAATCGAACCCGGAGATCGATGCCCATTTCTTCTAGATCTTGTAGTAGTCTGCGGTTGACGGATAGCGAGGCAAGATATTTTCGACTGAGAGCGTCCGCCACAATATTTCCCTTGTCCGGAGTGTAGTCGGTCGTCAAGTCATAGTCTTTGATCAGTTCGAGCCAGCGCCTCTGTCCCAAGTTCAATTCCTTCTGAGTGAAGAGATACTTGAGGCTCTTGTGGTCGGTATAGATCGTGCATGCCATACCATATAGATAGTGACGCCATAATTTCAACGCAAACACAATCGCCGCTAACTCCAAGTCGTGCGTAGGATAGTTCTTCTCGTGCGACTTTAACTGTCTGGAGGCGAAGGATATCACCTTGTTTCGCTGCATGAGCACACATCCCAAGCCCTGGCCTGAAGTATCGCTGAATATCTGAAAACTCTCTGGCCCATCCGGAAGTGCGAGTATAGGTGCCGAAATTAGTCGCTATTTTAGCTCCTGGAATGAAGCTTCACAGTAATCCGACCACTCATACACGACTCCCTTTTGAGTGGGGCGAGTCAGTGGTGATGCAATCTTCGCGAAGTCTTTCACGAAGCGTCGATAGTATCCCGCCAAACCAAGAAAGCTTCGAATCTCACTAGCAGACGCAGGCCGCTTCCAATCAACAATAGCTTCCACTTTCTTCGGGTCGACTGCAATGCCCTCGGACGAAATGATGTGACCAAGAAAGGATACGCTACTTAGCCAAAATTCGCACTTACTCTGCTTCGCAAACAACTCATTTTCTCGAAGTGTCTGGAGCACGGCCCGTAGATGTTCTGCATGCTGCGTCATGTCCTTCGAGTAGACAAGAATATCGTCAATAAAGACTACCACAAATTTATCAAGGAAGGGTCAAAATACCCGATTCATCAGATCCATGAAGGTGGCAGGGGCGTTCGTCAGGCCGAATGGCATCACCAAGAACTCGTAGTGGCCGTACCGAGTGCGAAAGGCTGACTTTTGCACGTCGTCCGACTTGATCTTGAGTTGATGATAGCCTGAGCGGAGATCAATCTTCGAAAATACCGAGGCGCCTTGCAGTTGATCGAATAAGTCGTCTATGCGGGGCAATGGGTACTTGTTCCGGATGGTGGCCTTGTTCAGCTCTCGGTAATCGACGCACAGACGCATGGACCCATCCTTCTTCTTCATGAACAATACGGGCGCTCCCCACGGTGAAACACTAGGCCGAATAAACCCTTTATCGAGTAACTCTTGTAGCTGGACCTTGAGTTCCTTCAGCTCAGCAGGAGCCATTCTGTACGGGGCCTTGGAAATCGGTCAAGTATCAGGAAATGTATCGATGTTGAACTCGATTTCTCGGTCGAGGGGCATGCCGGGTAGCTCGTCCGGGAACACATCGGGGAATTCTGCCACAACGTCGGTCCGACCCGCGTTTGTACCATCCTGTCGCGTGTCTCGGACGGACGCCAAATAGCCTTCGTACCCAGAATGCAGCATCCTCCGAGAAGAAAACGCCGAAATCAGTATGCAGGTCGACGATGCCTCACCACACGAAAAGCAGAATTCAGGCACTCCTGGAATGCGGAAGGTGATCGTCTTTCTAGCGCAGTCTATGGTTGCGTTGTACGGCCCAAGCTAATCCATTCCCAGAATGATATCGAAGTCCTTCATGTCTAGGACTATCACGTCAAGACCGATCTTTTGACCACCGATACAGATAATCCCGTTGGCGCAGGCTAAATTAGTGAGTATTAGTGTGCCCGAAGGTGTGCTTACGCTAAGGTTGAGATCTAATGATATTATCGGAAATTTGTGCTCGGCGGCAATGTCCGCCGATATAAAACTATGTGAAGCACCTGAATCAAATAGTACACGAGCATGCACGTTATTGAAATAAAGTATACCTGTCACGACCGTATCTGACGTAAGCACTTCATCTCGGGTCATGACGTAGACGCGGCCCTGGGCATTGGGGCGTCGGTCTTGGCCATTTTGCAGTACGGGTTGAGATGCTCGAGGCGCCGAAACTTGATTCCTCGGACGGTGCTGTGGATGCTGAGGCGCGTCCAAGTTGTTTCTTCTACGCTTCGGGCAATCTCCATGAAAGTGATCCCTTTTTCCGCAAATGAAACATCCACCATTTTGAACTTCACAGTCGACGGCGAGATGTCCGTTCCGGTTGCATTTTGTGCAGTGAGGTCCCTGGTTCCGCACCTGTTGTCCGCCCTGGTGCCCGTTATTCGGACGCTTGGTCACGTTGTTTCCTCCCGCGTGGCTTGGGCATTTGTGATTGTAGGTATGTACAGTGCCGGCATCACCTGGAGGATATTGGCGTTCAAGGCGGAGGGCGTGGTTGAGAGACTCCCCCATCGTTTTGTATTGTGAAACGGATACATGGGCGTAGATGGATGGTCGTAGACCCACTTCGAACCGTCGAGCACGACTCGCCAGGGAGGACAGGAATTCTCCAGCAAACTTGGCTAACTTGTTGAACTCCGCTGCATACTGCCGCACCGTCATATTCCCTTGCCTTAGCTGCATGAATTCATTTTCCTTCTCTTGTCGAACGGCTTCGGAGAGGTACTCGATCTCGAATGCCTCGCGGAAGGTAGCCCAAAAAATTGTCGCTGTCTCGTCGTCGCGTATGATCGCTCGCTTTTGCACGGTCCACCAGTCGTGCGCGTTCGACCGGAGTAGAAGTTGAGCGCATGCGACTTTCTTGAACTCTTCGACGCCCAGCAGCTCAAACTTGTCTTCCAGTTCCTCTAACCAGTCGATCGCCAAGGAGGGATCTTCCGTGCCGTTGAAGGAAGTACGGCAACTCTTTGTGAATTTCGACACGTCGAAGTTGGAACTTCTCGGTGCTGCAGGTGTAGGCTCGGGTGCCTCCGGATCGACTTCACTTTGTCTGGTCGCAGGCTCGGTCACGGCATGGGTTGTCACGGAGTTGTTGTTGTTGGCCACCACCGTCTGAACGATCTGCTGGAGAGTATCAAGCTGCTTCTGCTGCAACTTGAATTGTGCTTCGAATCGGGCCTCGAACTGAGTTTGACGTGCCTCCGTCTGCCATCGATGTTGCTCGTTCTGGCGTTGACTCTCCTCAGCTTGTCATTGTTGCGCTTCCAGCATGCGTAACATCCGCTCCATGGCATCGTTTGAGGGTCCGGGTCTCGAGCTACTCGAGCCGCTCGAAGCACTTTCTTCGTTCGCCGCCACGTTCACCGACGTGCCTTCTGGGATTTTTGAAGGCAAAATATATTAGTCACAAAACTTGTTACGGGCTTACTCGTATGGAACGACATATCTCATCGACACGAGACCAACAATTTTGAGACTAAAAACTTGACACTGGAGGCCAAGGACGTAAAGCCGTGCTCTGATACCATTATGTCACGCTCCGATTCGGTAGAATCGATAGTCGTCCTCCGGGCGTGATGCCGTGCAAGCCTAAGTTGCGCTTACACAAGACGGTTCATAAGGTTATCCGAAACAACAGCATATGTAAGAGTACGCAGAGAAATTGAACACATTCATTTTAATAAAGGAAACTTGCATTTTCATTGATAATAAATTTGGTTACAGACTCAATTACAAAAGAGGCCTCGCGGGCTTACAACCGACATCGATGAGATAGTCATTCCATACATTTACATCCCTTTTTACAAACATCAAAATGACTCTCTAAGACCTGGGATCGGCGAGAGTTTGTGACTCATGATGCAGTTGGGCTGGAGACTTCAAAATGTTACAGAGCTAGCCTTCGCGCTAGCAAGACTTCAAAAGAAAGGAGCGTCGCCTTCAGTTCTTTGGCACGCTATCCTGGTTCCGAGTACCTTTTGAGAGCGAGGGTCAGCACTTTACACTTTGTGCTGTTGCGTGGCAATTTAAATCCCGTGCTCTCATTTGTTGAAAAATTCAAGTGAGCGTGCAAGCAAATATTTAGTGATGTTTCTAGCCATCCTACTCAATTTAACTTATATTTGAAGGCACAACCGTATAATGACGATAGTTCTTACCCCCGGCAGAGCGCACCGTCGTAGCGTAAACTTACCATGTTCTTCCCTGTCATGTTGATAATAAGAAAATGTAATAGAGTGCGTTCGTGAAGGTCACTGGCATGACAAGCCATCCTGGACATATAGCTTGGTAGACAGAGGTCCTTCAGCGCGGGTAGCGAGCCCCGTTGAAAGCCACTGCCTACCGTGGCATGCATCCGGCATAGCTATCCGTGTTCTTCCTAGGCCGGAACGGTCCCGTGGCCTCGTGATACCGTCCGAAGAAATAATCGCCCTTGTCGACAAGTTGTCCATGACCGTGCTAAGTTAATTTGTTATTTCAAGGCACATCTTATAGTATCGTTGCGACATTCATTTTAATCGATTCATCCTTCCTTAGCACGGTTCTATATGATTTGATAATTGCAAGCACGATAGTATTATATGACAAGCATCTGTATAGTTCGTGTTCGTGGGACGTCGTGTGACCGTTTATCGGAATATCATTCATGTCGTTGCATTACATCTAGCATAGCATATGTCTAGTATTGATAATGTATTAGAGAAGAGGGTCGAGGGAAGAAGGGTCAGCCACTCACCTTAGTATTTACTTGAGGCGAGAAACTAGTTGGCCGCGCTAGACGTTGCCTACGCGATCACCTGAAATCGTACAAGCAACCGATTAGAACACTGTGTTATTCAAGAAAATTCGATACGAATGCGAAGATCGAAACGTAAGCCGTGAAAACCATCGAAAACATTCACGAAAACGCATTCAGAAAACAAAGCCAAAACCAACGCAAGCGGCGTGAAAAGCAGAGCAACGGGAGGTCTCTCCCGACTCAGCCGCAGAGTCAATCCTTGAGGCGCAGCCCGCTGAATATGGGACTTGGTTCCGAAGAAGCCATTCCATAACGGGGAATGGATCTTAATTCAACCGTTCCCGTTCGATCGATTCGATCGATCCCGACCGAGTCGATAGCGACAGTGTTCCTTTCTCGTGCACCTCGTGGACGAACAACGGGGCATGATGTAGGGACAGGGCACTACACCACTGGACAGCAGCATAGGCATCAGAGGACCGGCCCGTACTAGCAAAGAGAGATCCCGACTTGTCATTTTTGTAGGAAGAGAGGGCATGTACAGAGAGAGTGTCGAAAAAAACTAGGGGCTTGTTTAGCCTGTGGATCGGCCGCTCATCAAGCCCGAGATTATCCACAACATGGAGCTATTGTCCTAGATGGAGGTCAGAGGCCGTGGCAACCAGGAGCAAACAACCAAGGCAGAGCAGTACTTAGTCTACCAGCACAGACGGGCCAGCAGCAGAGAGCCCCATTAGCACTACAGACAGCACAGTTCGAGAGGGCCAGACATCAACCAGGAGTTCAGAGGCAGGGTCAGGTGTTTGCTCTAACTCGGGGAGGTGAAGAAACAACAGAAGATGAGGTTATCATAGGTATCATTCTTGTTAGATCTATCCCTACTACAGTCATGTTTGATTCTGGTGCTACTTTGTCATTTATTTCTTCTTGATTTGAAGCAATGCATAGGATAGCTACCTCCCCATTGTCAAAAAGTTGAAAAAATCCTTATTGGGGGCGGTATAGTACTTGTGAATAGTACTTGTAGGACCTGTTCAGTTATTATATGTGCTAGAGAGATGAGAGCTCGTCTTTTGGTATTTTCCATAACAAATTACAATGTAGTTTTGGGGATGGATTGGCTAGGCCAATATCATGCACTCTTGGTTTGCCATAGAGGTTGTGCAATATTCAAACCGCCTGGACAGCCATAGTTCAAATTTATGCGAGGAGATACGGATAAGGGAATAGGACAGTATGCTGGAGCATACATGGCAATGGAGGTCGCACCACCATTAATCGTTGAGGAGTTTGCAAACGTCTTTCCAGATGAGTTGTCGGGTCTTTTACTCGACAGAGAAGTCGAGTTCACAATTGAGCTAGTGCAAGGAACGACACCAATTTCTTCGAATGTATATCGGCTAGCGAAGAAGGGGCTTGACGAACTTAAGGTATAGCTACAGGAGTTGCAGGACAAGGGCTTCATCTGACCAAGTGTGTCACCTTGGGGATCCCCAGTATTGTTTGTACCAAAGAAAGATGGGACTTTCAGCATGTGTATTGACTACAGGGCTTTAAATGCGGTAACTATCAAGAACAAGTACCCTCTGTCGTTGATTGACGACCTGTTCGACCAGTTGACAGGAGCACAATTATTTTTCAAGATCGATCTGCGATCTGGTTATCATCAAGGAAAGTTTAGGCAGAAAGACATTCAGAAGACGGCGTTCAGGACTCGTTATGGATATTACGAGTTCTTAGTGATGCCTTTTGGCTTGACAAATGCGCCAGCGGTATTAATGAATATAATGAACCGGATATTCCACGAGTACTTGGACCAGTTTGTCATTGTCTTCATTGATGTCATATTGGTCTACTCGAAGAGCCAAGAGGAGCACGAAGAGCACCCAAGGAAGGTACTGGAGAGGCTAAGGCAGCAGCAGTTGTATGCTAAGTTGAGCAAATGCGAGTTTCTCTTAGATCATGTTTCATTTCTTAGATATGTGCTCTCGGGAGATGGCATTTCGGTGGACCCCGAGAAGATTTCACCAGTGGAGACGTGGCCGACTCCCACGGACGTCTTGGAGGTACGGAGCTTTCTAGGACTTGCCGGATACTAGCAGAGGTTCGTAGAGAATTTTGCACAGATTACAGAGCCTATAACTAAGCTGACCCGCAAGACCGAAAAGTTTATCTGGACTGAAGAGTGTCAAGCAACATTTGATGAGCTGAAGAAGCGCTTAACGATAGCACCCATCTTGACCATACCTACTGGACCGAAAGGTTTCACTATCTATAGCGATGCTTCCGGGAAAGGGTTTAGGTTGTGTCTTGATGCAGCATGGGAAGGTCGTGGCGTATGGTTCAAGGTAGTTGAGAACCCATGAGAAGAATTATCCCATGCACGACTTGGAGCTTGCCGCAGTTATATTTGCTTTGAAGCTATGGAGGCACTATCTTTGTGGAGAGACGGTAGAGATATACACTGATCATAAGAGTCTTAAGTATGTATATACTCAAAAGGATCTTAACTAGAGACAGAGAAGATGGCTAAAGCTGATGGCAGACTTCAGCATTGAGCTGCAGTACCATCCGGGCAAGGCTAATACTGTTACAGACGCATTGAGCAGGAGACTGATGGCTATGTTCCTAATAACGTAGAAACAGTTGCTTATGGCTTGGAGCAGTTGGGCATCGAGGTAGTTATGTCAGGAGAGGTCACAAAGTTGATAAACCTATTGATTCAGTCATCATTGGTGGAGCGTATCAAGGCAGCTTTGCCAACTGATACTAAATTACAGAAGCTTCGACGGAAGACAGAGACTAGACTACAGATAGGACTAATACACGAGGACGAGACTTTGAGGTGTGGAGATCGCCTCTGTGTCCCCAGCAGAGAGCTTAGACAGGAGCTGATGGCATAGGCTAACAGTTCAACATATTCCATTCATCCTCGAGGAACAAAGATGTATCGCGACTTGAGGCAGCACTACTAGTGGCATGGTGTTAAGAGAGAGATATCACATTTTGTAGCCAGATGCTTGGTGTGTCAACAAGTTAATGCTGAACATCAGATGTCAGTAGGGCTATTACAGTCGCTTCCGATCCCTGAATGGAAGTGGAAGCATATCACTATGGACTTTGTCACGAGTTTTCTGAAGATTCCAAGTGGACGGGACGCCATATGGGTTATAGTAGACCAAGTCAGCACATTTTTTGCCATTTCGAGTTGGTCAGTCAACAGAAGTTTTGGCGAACTTATACATGAGGCAGATTGTGAGATTATACGGGGTTCCTGTTAGCATTGTGTCAGATCGGGACTCGTGTTTCACATCTCACTTTTGGAGAAGCATGCAAGAAAGTATTGGGACTCGTCTGAAGTTCAGTACGTCTTATCATCCTCAGACTGACGGGAAGTCGAAGTGTACTATTCAGACGCTAGAGGAAATGTTGAGAGCGTCCATACTTGAGTTCAGTGGATCTTGGGAAGATCATTTGTACTTGGTAGAGTTTTCCTACAACAACAGCTACCAAACAAGCATACAGATGGCACCATTTGAGACGTTGTACGACCGGAAGTGCCGATCTCCAGTATGCTGGAGCGATGTTGGAGAGAGACATATGCTTGGCCCAGAGCTTGTGACCAGCACAGTTGAGAAAGTCAAACAGATACAAGGTCATCTTCAAGCACTCAGGACAGATAGAACAGTAGGCAGATACTTACCATCGACTATTGGAGTTCGCAATTGGAGATCATGTGTTCTTGAGGATCTCCCCTACTAGAGGCACTATCAGATTTGACGTAGAGGAAAACTGAGCCCAAGGTACATTTGGATCCTTCGACATTCTAGAGTGAGTTGGCGAGGTGGCATATAGATTGACATTACCGCAGTCATTGGAGGGCGTACATGACGTATTCCATATTTCACAGCTGAGGAGATACGTGGCAGACCGCAGCTATGTTTTGGAACATTCAGAGACCATCGTAGGATCGACTTGTCTTACGAGGGCAACCAGTTGCTATCATCGACCGCGTGAGAAGACCTTCGAGGGTAGACCATTTCGATTAGTCCGCGTTGCTTGGAAGCATCATTCACCGGGCGAATCGACTTGGGAGCATGAGGACTCCATCCTAAACGTTATCCCCATTTGTGTAAGGATCCAGTATGATTTAAATACCACATTATTGTTCTCCTAGATTGTGACCTTTCTAATTTCGAGGACGAAATTTTGTAAAGTGGGTAGATTGTAAACCCCCTCATCCAAATTAGGTATTTTGCATGTAATAAATAATTATTTAATTATTTTCATGGTTTATTATTGGTTGTTTTAGACCTCAGCTTCACCCAAACTAATGCCCCTACTGTCCCCATACCCCAACTGAGACTACCCCATGCCCAGTTAGCCCACCCCGTATTGTTGTACATTTTCGTATTATTTTATATAATTTTTCTAGTATTTATAACCCTATGAAAACCTATTTTTTGAGACTATTTAATTATGGCCTTTGATCAACTTGTAATTAATCTCCACCATTGGATTAAAACACACACCCCCTATATATATATATATATATATACATATATATATATATATATATATATATATATATATATATATATATATATATATATACCCCCTATATATATATATGCCATCCAACCCTAAACCTAATCATCTCTCTCTCTCTCTCTCTCTCTATCTCTCTCTCTCTCTCCTCAAGCTGCCGACCCCCCCACTCCCTCCTCCAGCCACCCAAGCCGCCGACCGCCGGAACCCTCCCTTGGCCGACGGAACCCTTCTCCATCTCCTTCTCTTCATTTAAGGTATTCTCCCCCTCCTCCAATCTCTGTATTAATATAAAGTTAAATTGATATATTATATATATATCTAATATATATATATATATATATATATATAGCTCTCCTCCGAATAACTACAGACAAACTTACGGGATAAGAAAATACACGTATGGTTCTCTTCTGAATCTCTTTCTCTTTAAAAAAATTAAATTTCTCCTATAAAAATAACATCTCCATCTTAAAAATAGTCTATTTATTTTAAAATAGTAAGATTTATTGATTAATTTTAAAAAATAGAGATAGATAACTTAATTTTATAGTTTTTAAATAGAGTTGGATTTTTTTAAAAAATCTATCTTTAAATAAATATCTTTAAGAAATATTTACAATATTAGTTTA